>VYZW01029303.1:108640-179168 GCA_013401315.1 Balaeniceps rex | reverse complement strand
AAAGGGGACCCTCAACCCCTCCCCCCCCCCCCCGCCCTTTTACAGCCTGCAAAGGGGGGAGTCGAGGAGCAGCAGAAAATGGTAGGTTGAGACCTGCTTTCCTGCCTGTTCTCATTTAGCCCAGGAAAAATGCAAAGGAGATTTATGATGTCTTTGGGGAGGGCAACCAACATCACGTCAGCTTGCATATACAACGGCGTTGGAGACTACGTGAGCAGGTACTACGGAGAGATGGGTGAGTGCTAACCCTGCTGCCCCCATCACTTTAGAGCCTTAATATTCTGGGCTTTCCCACCATTCCCAGCAAGAAGATTTTGGCGGTTAAAATTCACCAGATTACACACATTTCCACAGCACAGATTATTTTAGACAGCAAAGAGATTATTCAGACAGCGGGGCCGCTGAGCTTCCCCCCGCAATGACACGTGCAAACACGTCCAGAGAAGTTTTGATAGCACCACACGTGGGTTGGGCAAAAGCCCACAGCAAAGAGTTTCATTTAATGTCACACGAGCGACCTGTGCAGATTATTAAAGCAGAGGATCAGGATATGCTAATGCTATCACTTCTGCAAACAAAATTAATGCTTTTCAAGCCCTGGAGCTACCAGATTCCTCTTCTCCTGCAGGGACTTGTGTAGGGTGAACACTGAGGCATGTGGGCATTTCATACTCCGGCGATATAAAAGATGAGGCTTTAGCTCATAGGGAAGCTACATAAGGACACAAGAGAAAGGCCATGATGAGTTTCCATCAATCCACAATGTCAAAGGCCAAAAGAGACAATCAAATCTGACAGCCCAAAGATGCCACGCCACACAATTTCACTCTGTAAGCCCTGTAGCAAACAGAAGGATTATTCCCTTGCGCTCAGGCAAACACTATCAAACCCGATAACTTCTTGCTGATGCAACGTATAGGTTTTAGCGGGACAATCAGTCTTGCTTAAAAGACTTCAAGTGATGATGAATTTACCATTTTCCCCATGTAATCAAGGGATAGCTTGGTTTGCATCTGGCTTCCATCATACTGGAGTTCAAAAGATGTATTACACAAACCAGCCCAGATTCAGGTCATGCATCACTGACATCTCCATCGGAAGAGTAAGGCTTTGCCAGCACCTACAAGCAAAACTCAGCTTCCTCCAAACCAGCCCCTCAGCACCCAGGACAGAAGCCTGGGGCTGGTGAAGGGGACACGTCCCCGTGCTGCCTTAACACCGGTCTCCAGCCTGGGAAGCTGCGGAGAACCTCCACATCCTTCTTGACACCTCCACACCAGTAAGAGAAGGGGGAAAAGACCCAAAAACCTGCTGCAATGGTCAGCTCGGACCCAAAGCGTCCTCTGGGTCCTGCCTGGGAGGGGAGGAAACATGGGGAAAATAAATAAATAAAAAACCAATCTCCATTTGGAGGCACTAAATCCCCACTCCTTTCCAGATGGCTGGGAGATTTCTCCCAGGTGGTAAATATATTATTAAGAACTCATTTCACCGTGAAATTGACTATTCAAAACACAGACAGAAGTTAATATATTAGGACAACCTGTCTGAAAAACTCACATTAGAGGGAATTTATTTTTGTTTAATATAAAACGTGGCACTATACACATGGCCTTCCTCAAGCTTCCTCCATTGTAAGCACCCCAGCAGGAACACGGGTTCATACATTGGGGAGGGCTGCTACGACAAGACAAAGGTTGCTGGATAAAGTCACCGTCACCTCTGGGGCTCCCCAGCCATCAAGGACGTTGTCACTGGGAAGTGGTACCCACGCCTTGGCTAGGATGCCTTTCCAGCTCTCATTGACCATCTCAATGCTTTCATTCTGGCACTCCTTATGAGTCCAGCACTTAAAGAGAGGAAATCAAAGCATGGTAACAAGAAAGATTAACTTTTCACAGCTACTCAGAGACTTCCTTCCACTGATTTTGAAGAAAAAACCCAAGCAACGTGACGAGGACACAAAGAACATCTTTCACAGGGAGCATCGTTCAGGTCAGAAGAACCCCCTGGAGTTCACCTGATCTAGTCCCCCACTCTAAGTAGGGGTAGGTTTCAACCTGAAGTTGAGCCTAAGCTTCCTCCAAATTTAGATTAAGCCTACACCTTGAAGCTATTTTCATTCATGTACTGAACCCACTCAAAGGTTTGGGAAGGCTGGAACCTACCGTTACTAACTGCACAATTAATGCATTATTTCTTATTAACCACTGTCTAGCAAGAAGATGCCTAACTGATGTGTTTGCTAAAACATTTTTCTAGTTGAGTCAATTGTTTTGATTTGGGTAATTACTTAAAAGCATCCCAGATATTTTTGGGTGGAGCAGCATCATTTTGCAAATCGGTAATTCAAAGGAACAACAAATAATTTGTATTGTTTAATTTGCTTCACAACCTTTCTGTCAAGGAGCTTCAGCTTTCCTTTGGTGTAAGACCTGCCCGGTGGAAGGTCAGAGAGGGTGACCTTTTTCTTCCCACTTAATAGCAGAGGATGAGAGTCTGACTGCCGGACGCATGCAGACTTCAGAGCATGTCTTCATTATAAGCTACGCAACATCTCCAAAGTCCTAGCCCTTCTGGGAAAGCACGGATGGAAGAAACCTCTGCAAGTCATGGGTCCATTAGACTAGAACTTCTCCTTTCATTTTAATTCAACTGCTAATTAACTCCCTTTAGGCTGAACGCCTATATCTAGAATAAAGTGAACTCTTCGCGGACCTTTGGTCCAGGACACACGTGGCTCGGCAGCTACCTCAGCTGAACTTCGTGGCAGCTGTAGCAGCTGAGCTAGGAGGAAAGCTCTTCAAAGAAATGCCCCAGTATCCCTGCGCTAAGCATGCCCTCTTCTCCAGTGCTGGTTGGGAGACTGGGTGTATGTTAGCCTGGACAGGCATAATATGGGTTGTGCAAGCTGTTCTTCGGGAAGGGAAGCTGGTGGAAGATATCTGAGGAGCAAGAGAGCACAGAGGTCCAATAGATAACATGTGAAGGGAAAGAGTTATCCCATCCTGGAAAAAGCTGGACATTTCAAAGAACCACCACCTTTCCTAGACCTTGGAAAATTTCCATACCGAGAAATACAAACACCCTACTGTCGTCGTCGTCCCCGAACCAGTCCAATTTAGCAGGAGCCACCTCTAAAATCCGGTATAGCCTTTCTGCTTAGACCTAGAGTAAAAAACCCACTTGAACCCTAAAAAATCCAGTTATCTGCAGTGATAAAAAATCACGGCCTCTCTTGGCAACTAAATCTCTCAGCTATCAGGCTACAGACTTGGCCTCTGGCTCTTTCTCTCAGTCTCTTCTCTGAGCCATTCTGCTGCAGATAAATAATTAAATACGCCTTGGAACAGGGACCTGAACACACGTCTCCTCCATCCCGGCTGAGTGCCCTAGCTGATGGGCTATAAAATCTCTGCTGGCCCAACAAATATTTATTCATGCAAAATGGAGCAGCTTCAATGAAAGAGAGACGGAGGCAAGCTCTATCCTTTTGCTCTTCAGAGAACTCACCCAGGAACAAACATTGACAACAACGTGGACACGTGGTTTTGTTGGCCAAACTCAAAATGTTTTCATCTCTTGGCTGAACTTGTCATCCTTCCAAACTCACCCATACAAGTAAAAATAACCGTAATAATCACAAGAGCAATTTTTGTTAATAAAATTAAAAAAATGCTTTAGATAAGGAAAATATCCCCCCTCTCTAAGGTGCTCTAACTCAGTTGTTTGGACTATTGAACACGAACAGCCATGGTGGTCTCCTCCAATGACGGTCAGGGCCACCCAACTAATTGCCAACTCCACCAGCAATAAGCACAGTCCTTGAGGATGCCACAAGATACCTGGCCCTTTAGGAAGCCCTCTTATTAAAGCCGTCCTTCCTTGATTTGCTAGCCCATGCCAGCAAATCAATTCCTAGACAGAATTTCTCTTTCTCGGCCCTCTTAGTTTTGATTCTCTTCCGTCTCCCTTCTCCAGTGGAATAAGCAATCATTAATCCCGTCAAAGGAAATGAGACTTTCGCTCACATATAGGAACACATCTGAAGTTCCTGCAAGAAGTAACACATTACCTTGATACCCTGACATCATGAAAAATGGTCCTGGGGAACGTGTCTTGCTTTTCTTCTTTTTATCGGTTATTCATTCAAGGCACCAAAACCAGCTGTTAGGAGTGGCTGGCATTTGCTTTACAAAGGGAGCGGGGGGGGGGGGGGAAAAAGCAAAGCTTCCTCTGTGCATACATTCTTTCTACAAATCCAAGTGCTAATAGTATTTGACATGTTGGTAATTTGGGTTTTTTACCGTAATTCATTTAGTGTGGTTCTGCTTTATTATTGTACATCTTACACAGTGATGCGCAGAAAATGTTGTTGCTTTTTTCCCCTCCTTAAACAATTTTATTCCTCCCAGAAATCACTCACTCATGCTAGCCACATTCTAGGCTAGCGAAGGAGGGAAGAAAAAAAAGCAGAAATCAAACAGAAAATAGGCAGCGAGAGAAGAGAAAATAAATGAAAAGTAGGGAAAAGAGAAAAGACAATAAGAAGAGAAAATAAGGTGAGAAATTATGCAAATAGAAGAAAACAAAGCCAAGAGCCAGAAGGACAGAGCCAGTTCCCTGTGTTTTCGGGAAGCACATCTGACTTCTGCCCAGATGCTGGAGCAAAGAGGAATCTAGGTAGTTAAGGCTCATTTGTACTTATTTTCCATGGAGTTGAGCTATCTTTTAGCTCAAAAACTGAATTTCTTCTCCCTGCTCAGAGCGCTTGTGTGACATTAGACAGGATGTTCTTCTGGAAATCTCCGCAGTCTCAAAAAAGCTGGGTAGAAAATAACTGTTCCTGCTCTATAAAAATTTTGCCCTTTCCAGAGAAGGGAAGGAGGGGGGAAGAAGCCCTAAAAATTCAGAAACTGAAGTTCTCAAATTATTTAAACTCAAATAAAAATTGGGCCAAAATCAACACGATCTTTAAATTTCAACCATTTTTGCTTATTAACTAGAAGAAAAATTCAGCTACGCCTCAATATTTCATTTTGAGCCAGAAAAATCACTGTTTTTCCTTAAAAAAAAAAAAATCACATAAATTTTAAAACCTTGCAAAATGCTTTATATTTTCCTGTATTTGTTAGTTCTGCCCAAGCACTCCTCTGAAACTGGCCTGTTCTCCTGGAAAGCCTGGTCTCCCTAAATCAGCGTGTCCCAGCTTAAAAAGAACCAACCACCTTCCATCACCACCTCCTGCCCAACCATGGCAGAAGAGGAGGCCACGCCAGCAAAAGGTCCACACCAGTGCCGCGAATCTCAGCCCACCCTCAGCTCCCCATGTGCAAAACGGGAAAGGATTCAGTCCCTCAGCTCCCAGCATCTTGGGATAAATGGATGGAGGGGGGACAGCCAGAGTCAACTTAGGTGGATGACCAGCAATGGAGACCTGGATAATCCACCCAACCTCTTGCGGTGGGAAGGAGCCAGTTTGCTCCCAAGCCGTCACTGATGTTATTACGTCTCTCCGAGAGCTCCAAGCCGCCTGCAATCCCCTGTTAGTTAATAAAGAAAGCAAGAGATTCAACAATTGTTTTTGCTCGGGCTGCCTTGTAAAGGCTTCGTCACTCAGCAATGAAACAAAAGGGGACTAATAACACCCCGCGCCGCAAAAGCAAGTGCCAAGGAAGAGACAGAAATCAATTATCTGGGTGAAATTCAAAGGGAGAGGAAGTGGCAAACATGTACACATCAGCAAACAGCACACATAATCCCATTAACACAGACGCCGTCTCCCTTGTGGGAGCGCCGAGCCAGGGAGAAAGATGATAATTAAAATAAACAAACCAAAAGTAGCCTCAACTTCACGGCTAAGGGATGGCGTGGCGGCTGGCTGCCGCTGGGACGTGGCGGAGGGCAAAAGGGGGAGCTGAGATGAAGCTGGGGGGATCGGGACCCTGGGGGGAGCATTTCCTAGGGGAGAGGTGGCAGGGGGTTGCTGCACCCTCAGGAAAGCCACCCTTCCCCGTCGCCAGTTGCTGCTCAAGGGCAGCAGCACCTGAAGGATGGTTAAATCACGACATCTTTAAGGCAACCTGCCGAAGCGCAACGTCGCAAGGCTGGAGCAAACCCCAGCAAGGGATGAGCATGCTCTCAGGATGCGCTGCTGCTCCCCACGGCAGGGACCAGCACCCTGGCATCCTCCCCACCCCGCTCTGCCAGAGCGGAGATGCTGGGCTGGTACCCTGGCAAACACACGGCCATCAACAGGCTGTGCCAGGTCTCCCCGAAATGTCTCTGCTCTCTTGGTTGATCCACTGAAAGACTTCAAACTCCATCTCTCGCTATTTTCTGTCGGGATAGATCGAGGCAGCCTTACTGGCTTGCACCAAAACACCGTTTAAAACCCATCAGTCTCTTTTTCTTACAAGGGCTGCTCTGGCACCTAACACGGCATGAGCCAAGGGTGCGGTGGAGCAACACAACCCTTCCCGGTGGGCATCAGGAGACCGTTGCAGAACAGCTGAGCTGGCTGGGAAGATCCCTGCCTGCCACGAGCTGGGGTGCAGGCTGCAGAGAGGGGACGCGGGGCTCTCCGGGACATGGCTGCGTGCTCCGGTGGCACAAACCTCAGGTGGTTGTTGGTACAAACGCACGTTTCCCACATGGGGCAGTTAGACCCAAAGTGGCTTCGACACAATTAGACCCTCTAAAACCGAGCAAATTGCAGCTGCAATCCCAGAGCATCCATAGGGGTTAGCGCAGCCCTGAGTGCATCCAAGCATTTTTTACCGCATGAAACCCTGGAGGAAGGTACAGGAGACAGTGAGGGGATGGCTACAGAGCTCCTGCAAGCAACTGCGCTCGAGGCACACCCCCTGCAGACCCTGAATCCACAAAAATCTCCATTTTTCAGGACTGATGTTGTATGAGGCACTTCCAGCAATTTCGCCATTACTCTTGCCCTGGAGAAAGATTCGAGGAGCCGCACAGGGGAATTGCAAGAAAATAACAAACCAGCATCAACACTTCTCTATTCCCTTGTCATTTCTTAACGTTTGGGGCTACGCAGGGACAGAGATGACCCTTTCGGTTCTCCCACAGGCGACAACATTTCAAATACTGGTGACCCTCTATTTTATCTCAGGAACCCATCTGGGGAAGGACAGGTTTGGCATAATTGTTTGTGCAGCCCCCATCACAGCTTCCCAGATAAAATTTATTACTCCAGCGTAACTCTCTATTACTTTTTTCCTGAGCATCTGCCACTGGCAGCTTTTGGAGATAGGACACTACGCTGATCTGGTATTGCAATCCCTATTTCTGCTCAGAAAAGGGCTCTCTCCTCTGGAGCCTGTGAGATTTAATGGAAAATGGGACTCACACCATCTTCCAAAGATTTGGGATCAGAACCAAAATGAGCTCAGGAAGTCAAAAAAAAGTCTAAATCCTTTTCCCCTCACCCCCACGACTGCTCTCCCTAACAGAGCACCCCTTGCCTCCAGCTCTGGCTCAGATATACGGCTATTCTATAATTCATCCATTGTCTCCAAAGACGACAGAGCAGCTCATAAATTTAAAAAAAAAAAAAAAAAAAAAAAAAGGCCTTTGCGAGGATGGTTTTAATATTAGGCTTTTCATTTAAGGAAAGAGCAATTCAAGTTAATTCCTGGAAATACTCGGTCCATCTGTCCCGGGAGTATCAGCGGCCACGGAGAGAGAGGGAGAGCGATCCTGCAGCCCCAGGCAGCGTGCTGGGACCCACGACACATCCCCATGAAGAAGGCAAGATTAAAACACAGTCACTTAATCCCCCGCAAAGCCTCTTAAGAGTTTATATCAGGGTCAGCTCAGCTGCTGCTTAGTCAACCTGCCTCTGAAAAACATCCCAATTTAGGCCTTTCCGCTGGCTGTCAAGTAGGCTGAAATGAGGGATGGGATCAAAGGCGGCAAGGACCAAGTGGATGAAGTAAATGCCACGTAAGTAACCCTTATTATGGAGCAAGGGCCTTTCAGAACCTCCTCTTTCCCACCCATCCCCTCCCCAGGCTGCTCCCCCGGATCCTTCCCCGAGCCAGCCTGCGCAGCCGCAGAGGGAGGTTGTTCTCTTCCCTTGCTTCTCAGCCCTCAAATTTTCTGCAAGAGATAACGGAGATGACTTAGCCCAGGGGTGAGTCCACCAGCTTCAACGGAGTCATTTGCACCAGAGACAGGTATGCTGCCTGAGCCGGGGGACAGCGGATAGGCTTTTCGCTGGAGAGGTTTGCAGGAGAGTTAAATCCATATAAACCCATCCTAAACATGGGTCTTCAACTTCTTGGGCTCCTGCACCCCTTCCAGGCTTTCCAGCGGCGGTGCATTTTCACCCAGAAGCAAAAGGCTTGCTTCTCCTAATGACCTTCCCCAGGCTCCTTACCAGCAGCTCACCAAACCTCAGCAACGTTATCCTGGAGAAATAAGTCGAGGATCGCGTTACAAAGCGCAACCAAGAATTTTAAGGATTTGCAGCAGGCATAATGAAAACAAAACATCCTTTGACAGTTTATTTAGGCAAGGCTCTCTGCTCTGCCACATTCAGTTTGTATCACCTCAGCAGCTAAAATTTTCCTTTTTCTTTTCTTCCCCGCCCGCCCCGTGAGTCAACCAAAATTAGAAGGGAGATCCTGAGCTGCAAGGGCAACTTCTACGCCAGTCCTGCTCCTGACACGTAGCGGTGACGATGGGAGTATGCTGAAATCTGGGTTAATGGTGCATTGGAGCTGGAAACCCAGCCTTGTGCCGTGGGATGTGCCGAGCCCCGGGCTACCAGCCTGTGCTTTCCTGGAGCAAGCTCTTCTGAGCCCGGTTGCCAGCATGAACCCGGCTGCCTCTGCTCTGCAACGTTACCCTCGGAAGCATCGGCACCAAGGCTCCTCCGAAGCTAAGCAATAACTGGATTCACTGGGAGTTCATCTCCCCGAGGATGTAGGAGTAGCACAAACTATTTTTGCCTGAGCCAAGAGTTGATAATACTACATGGAGCTGTCTACTTTGCAAAAGCGTACTGTGCACATAATTATAACCATAAGCACAAGTGTATATATACGCTCAAATACACGCAGACATACATTCAATTTGCAAAGTCCAGATGATCCTACAGCTGTATTTTAATATTTCAATACCAGGGTCAGAGTGAATCTCACTGTCTCCCTCTTATCTTCCCTCTGCATACCAGTGCTGTCAATGCCATCGGCAATTTTACATGTAAATGAGCCCATCCATCACTCCTTGCTCTGCAGCGCCTCACTTCCAAGACTACCATGGAGTTACACCATTAAATCTCCTGGCTTTACAATATACATCATGACATATTTGACATCAATCAGCTGTGTCAGTCCGCTCACTGTAAACCATAAACTTGCTCTGCATTCCAGCTCCGTGCACAGTGATTAAAACCTTCTCAGCCTGGCTTCCTGATTATGGTGATAAACGACGATGCCTTCCCTTCTGACTCAACGCTTGCCCATCCTCCCCTGATCGCCCCCACCCAGGCTGGAACTCATCCCGAGTTATCCACGGGCACGGCTCACTCCCCCATCCAGCTCTCGGGTCTTTCCCATCTACCATTTCTGGGCCACCTCATCCGTTCAATCACCTTTGTGCCAGCACATACATTTCTCCTGCAGCTCCATCTGCCCCCACATCCTTCAAAGCAGCCACGGGCGCAGCTTTGACCATCTCTGGAGTTTAGGTAAAGCATCAGAAGAGACATTCTTGGGAATGACTGTGACCTGGATGGGTGTAGGTAGGTCAACATGGTTACCCAAAGTCATCCTTCACAAGCACAACCAATATCTGACAGACTTACAAATGCAGTCATCTTTATGTACATCCAATGTGCATACGGCTGGACTTGATGATCTTAAAGGTCTTTTCCAACCAAAAGATTCTGTGATTCTGTGCCAAGTGACTTCGGTCAGACATATCATAATCCCATTTCACGCAGCATCGTGCTTTGAGGCACCTAAAAAAAACCCCGTCTCAATTGTCAGAACGACTGATCCTTCCCTAATCCCATTTGCTTCCCGAAGAGCGAGTGACGCTGCGCGAGTTCTGACGATGTGAAGTATCAGGTCTATCAAGCCAGGGACCAGGCTTCACATCATCAATGCAAGTTAGAGGGGTTAGCTTCAGGCTACTGAAATTTCAGCCTTCTACATCATTTTTGTCTTTCTGCGGTGGGAAACTTAGGAAGAAGGAGTTTAGTTGCTCAATTCCAGGCTTTAGTATCTGTTCTGGGGACTTATTTTCCATCAATCTGCCTGAAACTGCAGAAACTCGATATTTCCACATCATATTTTGTATCACGCACACACGCTTGTTCTTCTGTCACTGGAAAACAACGCTTCTCGGAACAACTGCTTTTGCTAGTAACTCCAGCCCAAGATTGAAACCATTTTGGAAGGTGTGATAGCATCACTAAAAAAACCAAACTTGAGCAAAATCACATCACCACCGAAGACAACATTTTCAGATAGGTTCCTCCTAGGTTAGGAAATTGAGCCATTTGTGGAGAAAAAAAAAAAACACAACCAAAAAAACCCCCACAAGTGAATGCGAGAAGTCACAAACAAGGAGATCATTACAGTTTCCAGCCAACTTCTCTTGCTAGAATTTCTTTCAGCATCTAATTATAGCTGTTTCTTGCACCAGAGAAGCCACAACTTATTGCCATTACGCCCTCCCTCTGCACATCCCCGTGAGAGTCAGGGATAGAAGCCTCATTAGGACTTGCAGTATCTAAAATAGACTCCTATGAGTTGTACCACCACTTGGGACCTTTCCAGCTGGCCTTTCTGCCACCGCGTCACCTTCTGGGCACCTGAAGATAGAAGGGGCACGAGGGCTAGCTCAGAAATGATGTTGTTCCCATCTAGTGCCTTGTAAACGACCTGAGATGAGGCATGGAAATTGTGGGGGAAACCAGGCAGAAGAGGGGGGAAAAAGTTAGCAGCTCGCTTTCATTCTTGGGACATCCACAGAGAAATGATCCCTCCCTTCACTGAAAGATGAATGGGCAGCTGTACAGGTTATGAGGGAGGTTTTATTGCAGATCAATAAATCTGTGTCAGAGACCCCATCTGGAGGGAGTTTTAATTTAAAGAAAAGAGCGATGAATGCCGAAAGACAATAAATCAAAAAGTTGTGAAACCCCATCAGCATTAACCTTCTATCAATGCAAACACAGGCTCTGGGGCATGTGTGGGGAGAAGAGTTTGCCGGCCCCATGGACCTGGGTATCAGGGCCATGCAAGATGGGAGCCTCAACGGGGATCATGGAGGCAAAAGAAACGCAGGATTTATTACTGTGGTGCTATCAGAGATCGGTGGGTGTCAGTAGGAGACAGCGCTCTCAGATCCAAATCTGAGAGAAAGCTAGAAAAAAAAATAGACCAGGGACAGTTCACAGCAACAAACTTGAGACAGGACTGACAACAAGAGGGGAATATCAGAAATTATCTCAAATCTCTCTGCTCAAAACACAAGGAAAAAAACTTCCCCCCAAAGCCATCCTTTTCATCATGAGGCTTTCTCCATCTGCTAGGCGCTGGCTCGGCTCCGAAACAGAAGTCAACTGCGGCTCCCATTGCGAGGACAGCAGCGCAGCTCTAGCTCAGACACCAGGACACAGCCATAACACAAACTAACCCAAACCTGGTCAAAGCTGGTCCAAGGGAGGCTACAGTAATGCCAGAAACCTCCAGAGAGAGGTTGTGGAGGAAGCCCCGGCCCACCGATGGGGATTGCCAGCTACATTAGCACGCCTCTGTTGGAGGTCAGACCTGGACAACTTGGCTTTGCTCATCAGAGAGGCTCAGGTCCCCTCTTACACTAATTCAAGATGAAATTAAGTGCCCGCAGCCCATTTCACACATCTGCACCCACCGCGCCCTTGCCTGAGCCTGCCCGCCAAGCTGCACCGCCTCCAGCTCAGCCTTGCATCATGCTGAACCGGAGGTGCGGAAGAGAAAAGACTCTTAACGTTGATGTTTCCACATCGCAGCGAGCTTGGCGGTTGCAAAAAAGACCACAGGCAATCGCACATAACACCTTGCAACACTGCCTTCCCTTGGCTCCCGAGGGCTAAAACATCACCACATTTACTGGAGCTGGAGAACACGCTTATTACCCGCACTAAGAAAACCCATTTTAAGGAAAGGCAAGAACCATTTTGTCTGGGTGTCCACAGTTATTTTCTGGGTGATCAGTGATTTGGGGTGCTCTTAATACAATTTACAGAGATCTGATTTTTCACAGAGCTGTTGCGGGGAGAGCACCAGACAGAAACCTCCCTGGCTGGGAGGTTTCTGAACATCTTAAACACCAGTTGCTTTTAAATTTTGGAAATCTGCACTTTTTCTAAATTCCCGAGTCGTGCTATTAATCTTATCTTCCATTAGGAAAACGAGAGCTTTTTAAAAATCCAATTTACTTTTCACCATATACACTTCAGGTTAACTTTATTTTTCACGTTACTCAGCTTGAACTAAGCAATAATCATTTCCAGATTAATGATGATAATTTCAAACACTTTTCAGAGCAGACATCTTAATATCCTCTCTGACCAGCGGAGAATTTCCTGTTCTACAACAAGATTACATTTAGTAAGATTAAACGCATTTCTGTTTTGCTGGCGGCGGTGGTGATAGGGACTTCGCGAAAGACGCTCAGCAGCGCTCTGCATCCAGGACAAGCCCAGGAATGCAAAAAAATATGTTTTGTGGGTTTTTTTCCCCACCCTAAAAATAAATGCAATTAATTTTAAAAGGTGCGCTCCTGTAGGAGGTTCTGGAAACATCCATCCTGCTGGAAAAATACAGTCCTGCCCTACACTGTGCTCTGACACTGGACTCAAATGCTACTTTTTATCCCCAATTCCATTCATTTAACCCCCCCAAAAAAGTGTTGTCCTACTAAAATGCTTGTTGGCTCCCCAGCCTGCAGGCTGTCGGAGCAAGGGAAAGACTCACCAAGGAAAGACTCACCGGGTTTGGATCTCAGATGCACTTTACGGAGCTGGGTAAATGCCGTCAGCTCCATCCTGCAAAGGGGAAACTGAGGCCGAGCGAGGCGATGCTACTGCTTAATTGATGCTTCAATTGAAAATACAAATTACACCTCAGAGGATCTAGTCAAGCCAACTGAAAGGGTGTCATCCCAGGGGGCTGACGTTGGTGAGATTAGAAAAAACTCACTACGGTATATTCGGTTTCCTTTAAAAAGACAAATACTATAATAGGAGAGGATATTTCACATCGGCTTTCAAGGGCTTTTTACAGGCTTTGAGCCACCAAAACAAGAGAGAAAGCACAGCAGGCACTTCAGCAGCAAAAGGCAAGCTGACGAGTTGATGGAAAACACGGACCAGTTTGGAGGCACAGTCGCTGCTCCTGCAATTCAGGGGCTGACAGGAGAAGGAAACCAAAGGGATAAATGGAAAAGCAGCAAATATGTGCTCAGAAAGACATGAAAGAGCTCCGTGCATTAAAATTACACTAAGTTGTTGCTGATCTTCCCCCGCAGCCCAGCTCAGACCTGCTTCGGAGAACTTAACCACAGCCACGACCAAAACCCTGCCTCTCTCATGCACTTTCCCACTCATCTTCAGCTACAGGTCAGACCACAGCACGCATTTCTGCACTCAAACACAATACATTTTCAGGCACAGGGAAGGAAAACCAGTCAGGAATTCACAGCCCTTCACTAATGACTTGTACATCACCCGTAGTTCACTGGGCTGATGATGTTTCCTGGCCCCTGAGGTCTGAGTCCAAGTTTTAAAGGTAGCAAGGTTTGCCCGAGCAATAGCTCAAAATGCCTGGAGCTATTCAGAACAGGACTGCTTAAAAAATAAATAAATCACATTTAAACAAAACCCCCAAATCCTTCAGTCAGATGGGAATGGGCAATGCTAAGGCAGGAGAACTACAGGATTAGCAACCGTGTCTGCAGCAAACGTCTAATTAGAGGCTGTCTTTCCAAAGAAATTTTACTTGGTTTGTCTTTTTAAGTGGGACAGGAGAGACCTGAGGAGCTCCCAACTGCAGGATAGGGTTTGGAGTGCAAAAATGTCCCAGCAGCATTGCCCGGACAGATGGAGAAGCCCCGGGGCCCACAGAAGACTCAGGAGCTCTTGTGGTTCAGCTCAGGTTCCACCTTTGAAGCCGATCTGTCCCAGAAACACGTTGGGGAGATGTGCAACGGTGCTGGTGACCGCCAGACAAACCCGCTACAATTCCCATGAGATATTTTCCCTCTTGTCCCACCCCTTCGATCCATCACCCCGTATTTCTCAATTTTATTTGTCTTTCCCCCAAAGGACATTTGCTCCTATCACAATCCCCTTCAGCAGCAGCGTCACTTTTTAATCGAGGCTCCTTCGGGACCCCAATCTCTCCCATAGCCCAGCATCTCCCTCCCAGGGAGGGCGAGAAGGAAGCTTTTTTCCCCTGCTCAAACCCAAAGCCTTTGACAGAGAAGCAGAAAGAAGAGCCAGAGCGAATATTAGCACATCAGCTTTTTGGGTCACCATTAAAAAGGATCATGTGAAAGGAGGTCAGATAAATATTTAACATGGTTATTAATATCTGCTCCTAATTTCATTCCTCTTCCTCCCCCTCCCCGGGTTCCTCCCTTTACTCTTCATCTCTTCATTTTAGCCGGTTGATCCCTTTTAAGAAGGTCAGTCGGGATCATAGGACGGCGCTGGCTGCCAAAGGGGGGGCAGAAAGAGATAGCTGCAACCTTCCTCCTGGGGAGCACGGCCCGAATTAGGCTGCTTGCTGGCGATGGCTACCGAGGCATTAACGATACCCTTGGGTTTCTCCTCCCAAGTGCACAGCAGCGTTCAGCCCCAGCGTCGATCGCTGCTTCAACGTGGGGTTTAGTGGTGCAAAACAGCGGCGCAACACATCCTTGCAGATGCATGAGGGTGAAGACCTCGTGCAAAATCGCTGGCAGATCCCCCGGCGCAAAGAGGGGGCACAATATTCCAGCAAAAAGGGGTATCTGCGTGCACCAAAAGGGCTCACCAGTACTTACGTACCAGCAGGAAAACAAAGCAGATGCCCTAAACCCACAACCCATCTTCCCCCACAGCTGCCAACTCCATTAAGGCACCACCGAACCCACAGTGGTTGGTTTTTCCCCTGGTTTTCCATGTGGGAAACAGGATCAGGTCCCACTTTCCTCCTTCCTGAGCCACCTCTGCCTGGGGAAGGCAGGACTGAGCCGCTGGGACCCGACAGCGCTGGCACACGGCTAACACCGAGGTACGCACCGCCGTAGCTGATTTAGGAACTTTGCAGCTGTGTATCATGCCTTTTTTTTTTTTTTCCCCAAAGCCTTATTTACAGATGTCACAACACACACCTGTAGGCTATACTCCTCCGCATTTTACTTGCTGTCCTATACTGCCATCCTGCCATCATTTCTTAAAACAATATTCCTTCAGGAACAAAAGAGAACCACCGCATCTGATTTTCCTACACAAACAAGCCTGAGCAAGTGCTTTGGGGTCTTTGGGCCAACGCCACGATTGCCCACATCCCTCCCACCGCCCCTTCCCTCCCTGGAAGGGGATGCCAACAGCTCCTCATCCCCTCCGTACACCCAAAAACTCATTTCTCCTGGTGTCCGCACCCGGCTCGTTGGCTGCCAGGCTGCCTCTGAAAATTTATGGCTCCGCCGAGAAGCGCCGCATGACTTGGGGCCAGGTCTGGTTAAAAATAAAAGAATCCTAACTTGAGCAGATGTAAGTCATCCTACGCTGTGCTGAACCCAGGCAAAGCAATAGCTAGATAAATAATTTTAAAAGGGTGGAGAAAGAAACTCACTTCTCTTGGTTGGGTCTTATGGATAGAGCCTGCTACGGAGAGAGGCACCCAAGGGCAAAAAGAAAAAAGCCAGCAGCTCCGCTGCCACCGCACCAGGAGATGCTGGATCCCCCTCTGTCTTCTGGCATCGCTGTTGTTGAACACCCAAAGACACATCCCGTGTCCAGAGATTTCAGCTCATCCCTCTGCTTTGAGGAAAAAAGAATATATAGAGAAAAAAAATTTATAGAGAAACCCCAGGACGTGCTGAGCGACCAGCACAAGGGTCAAGCAGTCAAGTGCTTGAACATTAGGGCAGGCATCGATTACAGCTCTTGCCGCATCCCCATCCCAAAGCAGGCTTCGGCACAGGTCCTCATTGCTCGGGCGGCTCCAGGCCTTATTTATTTTACACTGTTCAAACCCGCTCTGGAGACAAAATTATTCACCTCCTCCTCAGCCTTTCTCTGGTGCTTCTCGTGACAGTGTTAAATGCTTCGCAAACATCCGTGCATTCATCTTCGCATCCCTCCCTCGGTTTCAATATATTCCCTGTTTTACAGCCAGGAGCGGAGCCCCGGGGCCCCGGTGGTTCAGTCTCCCCGAGCAACCTTTGCCAGCAGGAAAGGAGGAGGGGAGGAAAAAAAAAAACAGAGCACCAAACCCAATTGAGCATCCAGGGGGATGAGGATGACCTTCAGGCACGGATAAAGTAAACAGTTCAGACCCGCAGCATCTGAAGCGCGGGGTGGGATATTTACATACTTGTATTCAGGCATCTAAATAAAGAAGCCGGTCTCCCTCAGCGAAGATGAGTGCGAGAGAGCTGCTTCTCCAGGAGGTCACCCAAGGAGACGCCTGCCTGCCGTGGGACGAGGAGCTCTGCCAGGAAAAACCACCCCCGCTGCTTTGCAGGATGGTTCTAAGGGACCAGGAGGAGGGATGCTCCGTGGGGATGGCACCCCAAAGACCACACCGCTCCTCGGAGGTCCAGCCCCAAGAAATGGACATCTCCCCTTGGTTCTCCTAACTTGATTATACCAGAGAAGCACAGGAGCTGCAGGCTGCAACACGCATCAACTGTCCCATTTCTGAAACCAGCCCTTAAGATCTTATTTGCATCCTTTCCTTCCTCCAAACCATCCTTTTCTTCCTCCAGACCTCCCTTCTCTCTCCCTTTTTTCAGTATACAAAAGGTCTGCTGCTAAGTAGAGGTTGCCATGATACCAAGACAACCCCTCGGCGGCTTCAGGTGGGGAAAAGCGCCCATGTACAATGCCATCCTCCTCTCCCAAAATAAATAAATAAGGGAAAAAGAAAAAAAAAGAAAAGATAGATGCTTAGCGTCACTTGAGAGGAGCGCGGAGCAGAAATTATGGCAATTTCCTGTAACTGGAATCAAATGCCCAACTTGCCGGCTCGCAGCAGGCACTGCCATTAATTCAAACACTTGTGCGAGAGCCGGGTTTCCATTAAAGGGGCCAATTTTGAGTCCATTTCCCTGATAAACAGACAGCAGCTAGGCTCCTAAATTGGGGCTTGATAGATTTGATTAGGGCAGAGTTTGCACAGGTTGTGATTTTGGCGAGGAAAACTGCCTTTTGATGAGCAAGAAAAAATTGCACTCAAAATCCTCCGGTGCTGGCGAGGGGGTGGGAGATGCCCCACATCCTGGCACTGTCCCAATTATCCCCGGCGGATATCGCCGAGCGGCAACACGTTAGGGGAATTGGAGAGATTAGCCGCTGTAAAAACAAAAATGTTATTTAAACAAGGCATAACGAAGTCCAGCTATCTCCTGCGGGCTGCGGCAGGGATTGGCACAGCTCTCTCCAGCCCCAGCTAGGGACAGCTAAGCTGCAAGGAGCTCTGCTATCCGGGATCTGCTGCCTGCAGTTTTCTCGCTACTATTTCCAGCTGGAGGATGGATTCCTGCACAGCACGGACATTTAGCGGCTGGTCGCTCCTGGTGCGAAGGTGCAACGCATCCAGGATGCTCGTACAGGTACTGCAGACAGACAGACGGATGACTGCAAGCAGCAGCGTGGCGTTATCTTTCAGTCCTGGGCCTTTAGACTTGAACTCAGCAAGCGCACGGGGAAGGTGGCATCACTTTTTCTGCCCTGTCCCAGCCTAAGTCAGCATCTCATCAGCCTTGCTTGAACATCAGGACTACAGCTTGCTGCATTACAGCCCTGGGACACGGATATTTGGGGACAGACAGCCCCTCCTCTGCTCCCCATCCCAAAGCAAGCTGTTGCCTACTCCACCCCTCCGGGCGAGGGCTGTAATCCCCCCCGAGATGGGGAGCAGGACCAGAATTCCCACCGCAAAGGATGAATATTCATTTCAGCATTAAGTCCCCTATCAGGCCTTCCAGGCAGGTGGTATTAAGACCGGCTCTCCAGAGAGTTTTGTTTTATTCTCGCAAAGCAGAGCCCTGACTTTGAGACACAATAACTCACTTAAGGAAAGCTAATTCGCTCTGCTGGTGAATTTAAAGCGCGGCAGAAAGGCGACAGTAAAATGACAGCCCGGCAACACCTCTCGCATCCGTGCTCGGATGCTCGCAGGGTACGGCTGCAAATCCCCAACTCCCCAGGTGCTCGCTCAGCCTTTGGTGCAAGGCCCGTTTGAAGGCAGGTAGTGCAAAAGAAAAAGAAAATAATCCATATTGCATTGGGACCGAGCGCTCTGGTGGCATTTACCGAGGTACTTCGTAACTCCTGGTCATCTACGGACTCTCTGGAGGGGGATGCATGGCTGGTTCCCCCAGGGAAGAGCAGATGGGTTTTGGAGGTGGAGGGGTAAAGGGGGACAAAGTATTTCTTGCTTTTGCTCAGCAGCCGGGACACCCGAGCGAGAAACAAAACCCCTTTGCAGGCATGGGCCACGCTCCCAAGTGCGACCGCCTAATGAAAACGTTTGCAATTACAATGATAATATTATGATTTTAAAAGGAATTAAATTCTGCTGACCTAAATATTAACCGCGCAGCAAGTCGTGGCTACGTGGGCTTCTTAAAATGAGATCGCACAGGTCCTTACTGAGGATTTACAGACGCGTGGGGTAGGAGATGGAGCGACACTCAGTAACCCACACCAGCCCTCGCCCCCAGATCTGCCTATGCAATACGCTGCCTCAGTTTCCCCACCTTTACGAAATGGATAAGAAAGGCTAAAATGGAAGAGAAGTCTTGAGAGCGTGGAATATTTTTCCTCTTTGAAAAGGAAAAAAAAAAAAAAAAAGAAATCATCACAGAAAGATGTTTCTCTCTCCTGAAATTGCACAGTATTAAACTCCTCGGCAGTTGTGACAGGTGCTGTAACAGCGGCATTCATTATCAGTTTTGTTCTGTTTAATGCTCCTCACTCACGTGCTCCTCCCCAGAGCCCGCTTTACTCCTCCTCAGACATCGCACTGGGTTTGATGCCTCTTAACCCAGTAATTGGGATCACGGCATCCCCAAGGACACGGAGCCCAACGTCCCGTCCTGCCAGCCCCCATCAGCCGGCATGTCACTCAGTCTTGCCTTCCAGACCACCTTCTCGCTCCACAATCCACCTTCCTCAGGGGGTTTGGGGCACCTCGCCCCATTTTTTAGCATCAACACCCCGCTGCATCCACCCATCCCGCTGTAGGTGACCAAGCGGTCATCACTCAGCTGTATCTGTGAACCCTCTGTCGAGCTGCAAAGCCTTGCTCGCCTCCCCATCACGCTTCTCCCTGCAACCCACCCGATGGAAGATCATCCACCCAGCTGCGTTAACAAATATTTTGGGGGGCAGAAAGTGGTTTGTCCAACTCTATCCTCCAGGTCTTAATAAAATAACAGCTAAAGCTCTTCGGGACCGCATGGAAATGTCAGAAAAGTTAAGCTATTTCCCATCTCTCTCTCAAAGAGCGCAGGTCTCCTTGCCAGCGGGCTGGCGTTCCCCATTTGCATGGATGAAGGCAGGCATAAAACACTACCTACTTCAGCCTGCGCGCCGATATAAATGAGCACAAGGTCTGCCGACGCTCCCTGCATTCAAGTACCCGGTTGCTGAAGATCACGGCCCCTATTTATCAACAGATATGAAGCTTTTCCTGCTCAAGACGCTGCCTTCCCACGCTGGGCAACTCGCAGGTGACTGAAAAGCCGCTCAGTCTCCATCGGGGAGGAGGTTAATTATAGCTACATCATCATACCACGGACACGCTGCAGCCGGGGTCTGATGAGAAACCTCTTCCCTTCCCTTTGGGCTATAAAGACGAACATATTTAATCCCTCCTGCGCTATTCGCAGAACCCTGCGAGCCAGAGAAGATTCATGGTTGGTTTCTTACAGCGCTGCTCTTCCTGCTAACGATGCCCTTCCTGCTAATATATGCCGGGTGGGATTCGCATTAGTCAGAAAGGGGCACCATAAAACGGCATACGGAAGCGTCGAGGAGCCTGCAGGCAATAAAACAACCTGGGAGAAGCACCGCTGCCCGAGAAGCGAGCCTTGGTCCCCCAAAAAAGGCTCTGCCCTCCGTCCCGAGCCAGCCCAGTGCCGGCAGAAACTCTCTTACACTTGGTATATCAGGAATTTTATATCCCCTGCTCAGCGAGGACATTCCAGCGCCCCAGTCCTAAGAGGTTGCAGCAGGTACCAGATGATGATAGAGCTGGAACGCCCAAGCATCACCCGGGGGGGGTCCTCCTCTCCCTCCTTCCCTGCCCAGCCTTCCTGAGCAAAAGTGGAAGGTGGAATAAATGCATCATTTTCCTGCTTCTAAATATTATCACAAGCCAAGAGAGGGGGGAAAAGCCAGCGGGAATACAGAGAGGGTCGCAGTGAGCACAGCCAGCTTGGATGCTGAAGGTGTAGGTGCGACACGAGGCTCTGTCCCCAGCACTGCAGGGAATAGTCCACAAAGCTGCGACAGAAGGAAATCCCCTTTCTCTGGTCAGATGGTAACAGCAAGAAAAATAACATGCCCTCCCAAACAAAAAAAAAAAAAAAAAGAGCAAGAGGAATGGGGAGCAACCTTTCAAAAGGTGCAGCGTTTCTTTCTGATTTTTAAATGGCATCATATCAAAACACCCCATAAAAATGAATCTGAGTGTGTTTTGTAAATTATAGATTAGCCAGAAGCGATCCTTCACTCAAAAGATCGGTGCCAAGTTGCAATTCCAGCAGCGTTTCAGCGGAGCACGCTGGGCAGGAGGTCACAGCAGTCATAACAGTATGTTCTCTCCGTATTATTATTATTCTGATGCAGAAATAATACCGGTGCACTACACAGGGCTGGCGTGTGGGGGAAAGAGAAGGTGGGTGGTGGGGGATGGAAAGGAGCAAGGATGGGGCTAAAATTGGCTTTATTCCCTTTATCTTGCCCTGACTAACCAAAGGTACATGTTGTACACAGCCGGGTAGAAAAGAAATCACTCCTCTTCCCTCCCTCCTTGGGTCCGTCTCTGAATAATCGGAGCTACTCTTGCAAAATCAGGGTCTTAGGAGCGAGCGGGAGCGAAACAATTGCTCTAAACATGGAGTCTTGGAGCGAACGGCTGTATGTCTGGGTCGCTAGCGATGCTGGGGATGGGGTACCTCGGGTGGAGCAGCACCTGTGTGATCCGCTGCGTTCGGGCTTTTATTTCACTGTTCTCTGCAGGTATCGGAGCAGGGCAGACCGGAGAGGTTAATATTAAAGCCACCTCATGCCAAAAAGAGCCCTGAAAAAGCGATATGTGGGTTTCCTGCGAATTTCCAGGGACCTTTTATTTCTCCTCCTTTGTTTGGCAATTCTTTTTGAGCACCAGGAGCAAGATTGGCCAATTATCATAATTGGGTCACCCCTAAAGATTGTGATAGACACCCAGGGCAACCTACCAGAGAGAATCTGACTTATGGCTCGTTATTAGCTTGAGCTTGACAGGTTATTTCAGTACCAGGCTGAAAAGCCATCAGAGCAAAAGCACGGGGGAAGACCTGGGGGCCGTGCAGCCTGAGAGGCTGGAGAGTTGGCTCAGCGGCTGCGAAACCCCGCAATGTCACCTACGGGCGGCTGCTTTTGGCCACGGGGAAATGGAAATGGCTGGGGGGATGCAGTGTGGTCCGTGTCGGGGTAGACTTGCAGGGCAGTTGAGCTGCAAATACAGGCATAGCCCCTGCTATCGATAGGATGGATGTTGCACCTGCGCGTCGGTTCAGCTTGGAAAAGCAGCAACCCAAAGAGCAGACTGAGATCCCCAACACCGTAGCACTCGGGTTCATCCAAATCTGTGTTTTATCTTATTTTTTGGAGCTATTTTAAGGCTAGAAGGTCAGCTGCTGGTTTTTGTGATGGCCTGGGGAAACTGCCTACTAGATCCTGGTCTTTGCCCATCTCTGGCCTTAATACTCTTGAGTCAAAAAGGTCAAGAATCAAGTGTTTATCTCCAGCCTACATGGAGCACAGTGAAACAACACTTGCTTTTGTAACCAACAGCTCATCAGAGGGAAGGAGTAAAACGCTGATTCTTACTGAAGTCCTACAGGACTCCTTCAAAAAGCCCAATCCCAAATCCTGATCTTCCTCTCCCATGCTGCAGCATCTCATCCCACCAGCATCAAGCCCGGACCATCAGGATGAATTTTCTTCACCCCATCCCTTCCAAGGAGGGATCCTGCTCCCTTCCCCCTTCCTCCATCACCGCTATTAACACTCCACAAACGTGTCTCTATCCAAACCGCACGCAGCCAGACAGCTCCGCTGAGGAACATCTCTCTCTCTCCTCCCGAGCCGCTAAAGGACTGTGGAATCAGGACGGAACAGATGTTTTAAGGACTTCATAAATCCGTGAAGATAAAAAAAAAAAAAACACCCACCCAGCACTTTCTAACAAAACCCCATGCTGACGGACTGGCGTATCAGAAATACAGCCACCCACAGAAACCTTCTGATAAATCTCCTCTGCGTTATATTCTATATATATATAATATATATAAAAGACTGTGTCTGTGTATATATATATATAAAGATATATATATAAAGATATATATATGGGTGTGCGCATATAGGAATACTCATGTTTTTAAAAAAATAAATAAAATTGCCAAATTTAGACCATTATGACTACACAAAATCTTCCTGCCTCTCTCCCACCTCTTCCCAGGCTTCTTTTGCTCCCATCAATCTGACCAGCTCCCCCATCGCTCGCGTTTCCCTCTGTCCTCTCCCTCCCACGGCTGTTGTCACTCTGCAACTCCCCCCCCCACCGCTATCATCTCCCCCAGTAACTCCTCACCAAATTCCAATGAGGTTTTCTAATTAGACTAATTAATTTTCTGCCCAAGTTAATAAGACTGTCTGCAGTTCAGAAATAATTGGACTTCCCAAACACCAATATCCCCTCCCTTCCCCTCTCTCTCTCGGCAGCAAGCCACAATAGGGCTCCTTAATAATTCAAAATCAAACTCTGTCCTTTCAACCGATGGCTTTGCATTTCAAGAGTTATTTAGTTTTTTCATTAACACCCCGACACCAGCCTTCCCCTGCCCGGGGAAGGGAGGGGAGCGCGTGCCGAGGGATGCTCTGGCGTGCGGGGGATCCCTTCCAAGAGGCAGTAAATCCCGTCGGGGATCAGTGCACACCGCTCCTCCCATGTTACCGATGACCAGTGTTTTGCTAGATTAATTTTCCCCACACCAGGCTTTGCTTTTTCTTTGCCGAGTATTCTGGAGTTAGGAGCAATTTTGGTGCTTGGTACTGTAAAAGGACAATTTGCTATCAGGAAATTCTCTGTTATAGCCCCCAGCGAAGGCTTTGATAGAGACAAGACCATGCAACACGTTCAACTACTGCCTGAGGTTGCCTTTCAGCGCGCTGGGACAGATTTGCAAAGGGCAAAAGTCCCTCCTGCTGCCACCGAGGACAACGTGGTGATGCCCCAACGCACAAAGCTTGCAGCCCTTAGGTTCACCAAAGCCTAAGTCGGTTTGAATTTCCATCCGAGCTCCACGTGTCATCACTGGCATGACACTACACCTGGGCAGATATATTGTCCTGGTGGGAAAGGATTCAAGAGCATCACGAGGGACAGCCCACGCAGCTCTGCCTCTCTAAGCCAAGGCGCTGGAGCTCCAAGAGGGGCCTGGACCACACGGTCACGGAGGCAGCATCCCACAGCCTCGAGCCCGAGCAGACAAACACAGGCTGAAGTTCAGAGGTCAGACAGGACAAGTGCTTCAGATTTAGCAGCCGAAACTAAACACTGAAGCAGGTCACGGGGAAAAAAAAAGAAAAAAAGCAGAATTGTGACAGCAAAGGAAGAAATCTCCCAGTTTTAAAAGCATTAATGGAGCAGGCAATTCAACAACCTTCACCTGAAAGCATCCACACACTTCGACTTTATAAAAGAAAATGGTTTAGTGACAATGAAGTTCAACATTTCAATGAAAAGGGCCTGTCAGGATTGGAGGATAGTGAATCAGGCCAGCAGAAGAGGCACATTCACATCAACTCTGACTCATCGCCGACACAGAGAAGAGCAAAAGCTTTCCCTATTTTTGGCAATATGACCCCGGATTGCAGGGATCGGATGGGAGGGATGGAGGGAGGATTTCGTGTCCTGACACTCGCAGAGCATCTCCTCCCGGGTGAAATTTGGGCTGGTGCTACCCAGAAGGTCAGACTAGATTAGAGCAACGAGCTCTCCTGGCCTNCCCCCCCCCCCCCCCCCCCCCGCTAATCAAATAAAAGAAAGAAGATAAAATGCCAACCACAAACGAGAGATTTGCAGCTGGGGGATCTAATTCCAGGAGGCTGCAGGCCATAAAAAGAAGGGATCCATTAGCATCCACTTACCTGCCGTGATGAAGTGACCGCGATAAAGTGCACAGGATTAAATAAATTTAAGTGAATCCCCTGACGGTATTTTTATGGGATTGAAAGAGGTTTTATCCACTCGCAACCCCTATCCTCAGAGGAAACTGATTCAATAAAAACTAAACCCACTTCATCTAGCAGGAAGGGAAAAAAAAATACACAAAAACTCCTCAACGTTTACAGAGTCACTAAAGCAGTCAGGAAAAAAAATTAAATATAGGGCAAATCCCTGAGTGGGAGAAATGCACAGAAGTCGGCTGCTTTAGCTGAGCCCCAGTAGTTTAACTTCAAACTTTTAAGGCTCCTTCACTCCCTGGGGCAGGAGCAGAGTCAGTCCCTGCTGCCGGGCACCTTGTAGTTCCCATAGTATTCAGAATGAGGGGACAAAATAAAAAAAAATAAAAAATAAAAAAAAGTATTTCCAACCTTTTGTTCCACCTCCTGAGACTCTCTGCTCCATCCCTCCAGCTCAGCACCTAAATTGCCCATGCTACCCAACACAAAACCAGCCTGGATATCCGTACGCCCTGCAACCTTCTCTCCCACCAGCCGGGACAGAAATACATCTCACCCCCATCTGCTGACGAGGACGGGAATTAGTCCCTTCCCTGCTCCGTTATTTTGTGCTGAGCTTTGCAAAGAGAGGCACTGCCGCTGCTGCCTGCAGATAAGATGCTGGTGCTCCCCGAGGAGAGCGATGCCGTTTCCCATCCAAGAGCCCCCATCTGCCACCGTAGCCAGCGCACAGCCGGAACGCCGAGCATCCCAACCCCACCGGGCTCCCAGATCTCAATCCGGAGCCAAAATAACGCTGCCCGGAGCCCCGAGCCTTGTTCTCCCGTGGTCGGTGTGGCCTCAGTTTCCCCCAGCAAGGGCACAGTCTCTACTGCCTTGGCTCTGAAAGGGAATTTGCATCCAGCAGCATGGCCTGAGACTGAATTTGGAGCTGTCAGCCCATGGAAAACCCCTTCTCTGCCGTCGTGTGAGAAATACCTTTTTTAGTCTGTAGCCCCATACAAACTCAGAAAGGCGATGATGCCTCTGAGCCCAGCCCAGGGAAAAAATCCCTGCATCGCTGCTGTTTTTCCACCTCCTGTTACCAAACTTTCCCTGTTCCCCTCCTTCCCCCCGCACCCTGATTTTTCCTCTCCACTCAGTTGGTCCCGTGGGAAGGTCCTTAAAACCTGCATCCGATCTAGCAAAGCCTCACCCACGGAGATAACCAGCCGCAGTGCTCACCATCACTTGGACCATGGGCTCGGCGTTGCTGGGGTCACTTTTAACCCCAGGAGGATTCTCTGGTCCTCCTGAGAAGTTGTAGAGCTGCAACAAGCCAAGAGGACTTCATCCAGACCAACCTTTTCCCGAGCCATCAGCAAAGACCACCACCACCACACCAAAGATTGTAAGGTGCACATGAGCAGGAGACACCAGAACCTGGTCTGACACCTTCGCTGTTCAAAGTAGGGACGTTTGGGGTCCTGCCCCCACCAAAGAGGGAGCCGAAGGTCAGCAGAGCAGTGCTGCACCCTCCCAGGCACGTACATGCTTTAAGCGTCCCCACATCTCTTCGCATCCTGCACCTCCAAAGCCCGCTGCAGAGCACTCGGGTTTGCAATAAACCCCGCTGCACCCCGTTTATCTGCCTCTATATCACGGGGAGATGGATCAGCCTCCTGGCAGGGCTTTCAGAGGGGCTCAGCTCCTCCTAACCACAGCCACCACAGCTATCCAGCACCTCCAAATTTATCTGCCCCAAGCACAAGTCACCATGGCTGAACTACGTCTTTTGGAGCCTTCTCTCCAGCCCCTCCTAAATTACCCAAGGAGGTCAGAGCTATGGGGCTGGAGGAAAGAAAACCTCTGGTCTCTAGGAGATCCAGCGCCAAACTCCGCAAGCCCGCGATGAAAAGAAACGGCAACGGCGAGAGCGCAGCGGTCTGGCCCCGAACAGCAAACCTTATCGATTTGAATCAGAGGAAGAAGAATAAAAATGAGAAGCTCCTCGGAACAAAGCCATTTTCCTCTGATGTACATTCATGGGGGGAAAAAGCCATTTTAATTACTGATCAAAAATAAATGACTTGCCATTTGCTAGGACTTTTTTTTTTTTTTTATTTTCGAAATTACTTTGTAGAATTACTTAAACTTATTAATATATTTATAAGGAAAGAAAACACCCATAAATGCTTGGAATGCTGAGCCAACGAATTAATTAACATCAAATTACTAGTGGTTACTACAGCTTGATACTAAACATTGCTACCCTATTATGCGGAGGATGGACAAAAATCTCTTGCAGCTGTTAATTATTTCAATTATTAATTTTACTTAATAATTCATATCCCTTTCCCGACCCCCTGGAGTATACTACGGTATCTACATTTCTTCCTCTCCTTCTCCATTTCTCCCTAACTCCACTTTCAGCAAGACAATCCATCACTCTGCAAGGTTACTGGCTTCAGGAGAGAGGGTTTTTTTTTATTATTTTATTTTATTTTTTATAATCGACAGTCATTTCCTCAGAGAAATACCCCCAGTAAATACCTGCTCTAGAGAAACAATAATAAATCCTTAAAGGTGAACTTAGCTGCTTTTTCCCCCTCACGTGCTGCTTTTAAAAAAAAAAAAAGTCTTTAAAAAAAAAAAATCTCTGTGAGCCCAAATCCTTAGTAGTACATACACAGAGAGTGAATTACGAATAAATCCACTTTAAAGTCAAGTGGAGAGGATTTTAAGCACCTTTTAGGTGTGGATTCAGCTTGCATCCCTCATCCCAACACCTCTTTGTGCCCCCAGCATCACCCAAGGCTGCGCTCAGTCCCCGGACCCTTCCCCAGCGCCCAGTTCAGGACAAGTGACAGTGGAAAAAGGGAAACTGAGGCACGACCTGCCGTTAAGGAGATCCATTCATGAACTCAAGTTCCCACCTCTTCCCATTACGCGTGTCTCAGTGCTGGCCCGAAGGGCTGCCCTTGCCCCCCGCATGTCTCATTAGGTGAACACAGCCCTTAAAATACGAAGGGATTAAAAAAAGATGCACTCGCAGCCTTTTTCCTTTTTTTTTTTTCCCCTCTCTTCTGGTTTTTAAGCCCTCAGCAGCTGCCTTTTTGAGCTTTTGTGCTTAACCACCCTGAATAGAGTCTTACTTCAAAGCGGAAAGGAAAGTTGGGATTACAGCGGGACTCCCTACGAGCTGGAGCATCAGGAAAACCGGCTTGGCTTCGGAAGCAGGGTGGGAGCAAGCTCCATGAGCTGAACACATCGCTCACGGAGAAAGGTGTGCAGCTCCTAAACAAAAGCCCTGCCACTCCCCAGAGGAAGAAGCTTGCAAAGAATGGAGGGAAAAAAATAAAATAATAAAAAAAAAATTATATACACACATTCACCTATATATTTTTCCATAGAACAGCTTAATCCTACAACCACCTATCGCATTTGGTGCTTGCTATGGTTCAGGGATGTAGCAGAAATCGGCTCGATCCGCAGCGTAATTACAGCCGGTGCCACCCCAACCGTCCCCTGCTCGTGGATGCGCGCGCCCGTGCACGCTTCTGTACTTCTGGGTTTGTCTGGAAATTAATTGCCAGATCAAAAGGAGATCGTTTAATGACAGAAAATAGATGGGGGTTGGTGGAGGATGGAGAAAAGGGTGAAAAAACCCCGTGGGCTCCACAGGGTATTTCTTGCCACTGAGGGGATTAATATTTCTGCTGGGTTTTTGGATGGAAAGAGGAAGAATTGGGTGTTCAACTCTGGGGCAGAGAGTCCCGAATTCGATTCCAGGCAGAAAACGTTTAAGGAGAAGAGAGCGCTCGACACCCTGGCACGCACACACCCACACAATAAAACCCCTCGTCTATTAATCTTCTCGCTTGATCTAGAGGGTAGAGCTAAAACGACGTTTGATGCTCTTTGCTGATCTCTGGAGGGCAAATCAAATAACAAATAAGGGGAAAAGCAGTCAGAGAGGTACAGCACGGTTTATGTCGCGTAAAAATCGACACACGGAAAAATAAGCACGAGGATTGTTGGTTTGGGGTCGTTTCTGGGAGAGAGGGAGAGGAGAGGTTGCTTCCAAAACTGGATTTTTCTTCTTAATTGATCAAAACATTGTGAATAACGAGAGATGATTATTTGATGGGTGGCCTGGCTGGCTTTTGCCTATTCTTAAATGGGGTAACAACTGCGTAGAGCCTAAATACAACAGCTGAAGTGTCTGGTACTCTGCTATTGAGTCCAAAAGGTACCCTGCCTTTCTGTGGCATCACTTTTTCGGGGATGCCCAAGCACTTGGCAAGAGCAAACCGAGCTTCGCTCACACCTCCGTTAGGCAGCAGCTAAAAATCAGTCCCGTTTTGAATAACGGGAGAAACTGGGGCAACAAAGAAGGGAAACCATTTGCCCATGCCGTCTCAAGAATGTGGTTATAAAAGGAATCCGAGACCACTTTTCCCATCGGACCGCTAAACCTAACTCCCTCCTCGAGCCACCTGAGCGGCTCCAAATAACGGTGTCACTTTTCCTGCAATTTGCAGAGGCCATGCGCTGCTCCCCTCTTCCCCTCGCTCCCACTCATTGGCATTTCCATCTCCGCGACGTGGTGGTTTTCCATTCGCCAAGGGAAACGCGGTTCTTTAGGGTTTCCCGGCTTGTTCTTAAACAGCGAGGGGGTTAGAAAGCAGAAGACAAAAGCCCAGCAGCTGCGGAGGGACCAGGGAGCACGCATGGTCCCTGCTTGGACCCAAACTTAGATGAAATCTGCATTTTCCTCCTGTTGCCCCTTTTTTTGTTGTTTTTTTTGCAAAGCAGAGCGCAGCACGCATCTCGTAGCATGACAGCGGGATAGTTTGTGATCCCGTTCCTGCAATACTTCTCCCACCATTAGCTCTACCGACCCGCACATCCCCAACTTCCCACCGCCTGCTGATGCAGTGAACCAAGTCCTGACGTATTCTCCCAAGATCAAACCTCACGGCTTTACATTTTCCTCGCTAGCACGAGTGCACTGGATGCAACCCTAAACCAAGAGTTTTACCCCTACCCCAGAGTTTTCTGCCCCTCCAGCATCCCAGCCCCCAAACCTGCTCGTGCACGGTACCTGATGCACCAAGATCATCATCCAAACCCAGCTTTTTCAGTGCAGGCAAACAACAAACAGATCCCGCATCCCGTACAGCTCCCCTAGAGGCACTTTCTTTTAAGGAAAGGATTGGGTTTTGTTAGCTGTTGGTTTTTTTTTTCCTTCTCCCCCCTCTTTTTTCTCTTAGGCCTGAACGGTTTAACGAGCGTCCTTTTGACCTAGGGAAACTTAGTTTTAATTTTCATCACTTTATCCAGAGAACAATGTGTCCTGGGGGCATCTTTGAGCACAATGTACACTTTCATCATCAAAACAAATGCTAGAAATACCCATCTGCCATGTTATCAGAGCGTATTGGCTCACTGAGCCGGACACCGCTTAGGGGACAAGGGAGGCTTTTACTCTTCTCAAAGTCACGAGTGCTCCCTCTAAGCTCTTTAGCATTAGAGACTCCTGTGGAGGCGGGTATTAGAAGCTCCATTTCTTTTTTCCCTACTCAGGAATGATGGGAGATGGAGCTTTCTTTGGAGATTTCTGCTCCTACGGGGAAAATAAGAGCGGATCCTCCTGTAGTCGTCCCCGTGGGTGCCTTGTAGGGTCTTAGGAGCGCGTTGCTCCCCGGGCAATGCTGCTCGGTGGGAGGGATGGAGCTGGACCCAAAGTCAAGGACACATCTCCGAGCTGAAGGTTACCCAGGGTGACCAAGCATCCAACAAGGCACCACCTCAGCTTTTTGTCCCAAAAAGCGGGGTAATGACTCTGTCTGACCTATTTTGATTGCGAAGCATTCGCCCCTATCACACCTTTGTTCTCTGCACCAGCCCCCAGCGCCGTGCTAATGTAAATAATCCAGCCGATGTGCACCAGCTCCGTTCAACTCCCTCCGTTACCCAGACCTTCCCAATTCCCCCACCGGCATCCAGACAATCAAGATCTTTCTGTGCCACATCTCTCGGCTTTTATAGGATTTGCCTCCTTTAAGTCCCTTCCCCAAACCCACTTCTCCAAGGAGGTTTGCGAGCTACAGCCTCCTCTCTGTTTCAGGCTGGAATAATTTGGAATAAGTTATAATAATAGTAAATGTAGTAAAAACAACAACAAATCAAACATGTTTTGTTACTCCCCAGGCACACGCATTTGTCTTCCAAGCAACAAAGTAATCACATTTTTGGTTTTAATTTATTACGTGCATTACAGTCGGCGCCTAGGGGCATTATCACAAGTCACAGCCCCAACGCGCAACAGGAGGAATCGAGGCTCTTAAATCCTCACCTCCTTTAGCTTCTCCACCTGCCAATGACTCCAGAGACAACTTCCCCTGGTTTGAACTGATTGCAACGGGGCTCAGGAATCGCACCCCAGCTCCATGGCGGAGAGTCGAGCCCCCCGGAGCACCGGCCGCGTGGAAAGATGAGTCGGAAAACCCACGCAGGCACCACGGAAAGCTAGGCTGTGTTTCATTTCCTAAGGAACTTGCATGGGGAAGCATATTTTTGCCTATTACATTTTACATTCTCCCTTCAAACGGCCTCAAAACATAATGCCTGTCATTACTGTTTATGGGACACCGACGCACATGCAGAAAGCCTTGGAAATGCAGAGAAATGCAGAGGGACCTTCCCACCAACGGTGCCACCGAGGCAGCAGCAAGGGACACGGGGGTGAGGACCAGCTACAGAGAGGGATGTGCAGCAGGATCTCGGGGGAGTTTGGGAGGTGGCTCAGCATCTTCCCAGCTGCTAGGGAATTCGGAAGGATGAAACGGGAAGGTACGATGGATGCTGGCGTGGTACGGCTGCATCTGCCGGCAGCCGTCTGCTGCCCAGCCTCTCCCTCCACACTGAGCAGGCGTCAAAGCTTCCAGGAGAGATCTCCATGCTCAGGATGCTTTCACAGAGGTAGAAAAGGGTTTTCCCCCTCTTTTGACCATGAGCTCACATATGCTGCTGGTATTTTCACATGGCGGGTAACGGCTTGGGCTTAACCCGGCGAATAAGGAGTGTAGCCCTTCGCATCTGCATCCTGCACCAGACACACAGCCTCTTTGTACGGGAACAGCACCAGCGTCCCAATGCGTATGCAGAAATCGGCTTCGAAAGCACGGAGAGCTGTGTGTCACCTCTACTTCAGGCCAGAATAAGCAACGAGCCTTTGCTGGGCTGGGGAAGGAAATGGGATGGAGGCTGCGATTGCCTCCCCCAAGATAACACCGAGAGAAATCTCTGCCGTGAACCAGACTAATCACATTTCTTGCCAAGGAGCACAAGCCTTTTGGCAGGTAGGGGATGGATCTCAGGAGCTGACATGTCTCTCTGCCGTCTACAGCTGATGAAGTGTCAAATGAGATGGAACAGAAAGTGAGACCCATCTGGGGAAGCGGGCTCTGCCGGGCTGATTGATACCAGGAGGAGGAGGAGGGTGAGGTGGCTGGAGCGCTGCGGGGACCTGCTGCCGGTCACTCCCATGCTCAGCAAGGCGATGCCGAGGGGCACTTTTGGGCTGGCCGGCCCCGAGCATCACGGTCACTCCTCCTCCTCCTCCTCCTCTCCCGCTGACCGGCATGACGTGGGAGCAGCCTTTGTAATTGCCAGCGCAGTCAGCGGTGACAGCGCTCATAGTCCTCAACACAAATAATGATGATCATTAATTACTGTCCTTATTCATTAGCATGAGAGGGGGTCCCTGGACAGGCTCTTTTGGATCTGACAGGTAGCTCAGGGGTGCTTGGGTCCAGGGCTTTGCAGGAGGGCTGTTTTTAAATATTCAGATCAGTAGGTGGGTTTTTTCAGCGCTGCAAGAATGGGGGGAGGAGGGAAGCCCATGGCTCTCATCGCCAGGTCACACTGACTCCCAAAAATCACTGCACAGTGCCTGGGCCGAGGGCTGCAATAGAAACAGAGGAGGGATGGAGATGCGAGGGATGGAGATGCGAGGGATGGAGATGCGAGGGATGGAGATGCGAGGGATGGAGATGCGAGGGATGGAGATGCGAGGGATGGAGATGCGAGGGATGGAGATGCGAGGGATGGAGATGCGAGGGATGGAGATGCGAGGGATGGAGATGCGAGGGATGGAGATGCGAGGGATGGAGATGCGAGGGATGGAGATGCGAGGGATGGAGATGCGAGGGATGGAGATGCGAGGGATGGAGATGCGAGGGATGGAGATGCGAGGGATGGAGATGCGAGGGATGGAGATGCGAGGGATGGAGATGCGAGGGATGGAGCTGCGAGGGATGGAGCTGCGAGGGATGGAGCAGTCATGCACTGGGGAGGGTCACTAGCAGGGTGTAATGAAGCTACACCCCCCCAAAAATGGAAGAGTTGGTAAAGGGGGGAGGACGCATCCCCTAGCCTTGCCCACAGCACCTGCATCCCATATGGGGATTAATAGAAATAAGAAATCGCCAGCCTGGCCCCTGAACTGTCACAGCTCCCTCTACCCAAGCAGACCATCAGCCACTCCGAGGAGCAGAGGGTGACCTTCAAGATGTGGGGGGTGAGGTTTCTCAAAGGACTTTATGGGAATTCGGTCCCAGGTTGATGGAAATCCCCTTCCAGCCCAAGGAGAGACCCAACGTCTGGGAGTCTGGTTAGTCAGAGACTGAGGCAAGGCACAAGATCCACCCAAATGAAACGCAACCGAAAAACCCCTGCTTACAGAAAGCCAAAACACATATAGCCATGAGGGGCTGTGTTCACGATACCCCTTAACAGGATCAGCAAAACAGGGTCAGCACGTAAAATACAGCTGCTTTGGAGATCACAAAAAATACTTTAATCTGCGGTGCCTTTTCACCTCTAGGGGCCTGTGAACTGGTAAGCTCTATCTGCTTATTTAGCTGATCCTGTTAAAAAGGTATCAGAATAAAGCAGAGGGGGAAGGAAGAAAAAAAAAATCCTTCGTCGTGTGAACTGAGTCAGAGAAAACTTTCCCTCTAGCAAGACTCTGGCAAAAATCCCAGTCCCACTCCACCGGTGCTTTGAAATACAAACAAGAGGATCTGCTGGTCCTAAAGTGCGTTTCCCACCGCCCCGGGGCTGGCCGCCCACGGGGAGGTCCTGGAGATGCTCCTTGGAGCTGGGTCTCCAAGCAGGGGTGGTCACCACAGCTCGTGCAAGGACCAGCTGGGAGATAAGGTGACGGGGAGGTGCAAGAAAGCAGAAGCAACCTGACTGCAGGGAAGTCTCGATGGGCAGGTGCCTGGGAGGGAATAAAGCGCGACGGAGTTTGTATCCGACCTTGAAACGAAGCTTCCCTTTCCCTCACCCCTCTGCTACAGCTGTAACACAGAGCCTGAGGGGCAGCGGCAAGGAGGACTTTGTCACGTAGCAACATCATGAAGTGATGGAGAGAGCTGGGAAGCGGGGGGAGCGCTGGTCAGAGCCACGCTGGAGAAGGATGCTCGGCACAAGCCACTGCCTGATAGAGACGTCACACGGTGACTATGCAAGAGCTGTTTTCACACATTGTTAAAACTAAGAGGAAAAAGCCACAAACAAAGGCAAGATTAAAAAAAAAAAAAAACAAAACAAACAGCTTTTGACTGCCTTGAGTCAGTTATCTGGCACTGGTGGCAGGGTGGTGAAGAAAACCCCCGGCTCTGCAAGGGTCTGCTGCCCACCCAGGTTTGCTACAGCCTGCTGTCACCCAGCTCCTACCAACCTGTTGCTATTGACTTTTTTTTATTCAGGGTCTGCTTTTTGGTCAGGTTTACACGTCAAAGGCAATAAAGCGAAGAGCTACGTGAGGTGCGAGAGGCACGGCGAGGTGTAGGAGCACCGGTGGGGGGGCTGCTGGACCCCCAGGCACCGCACGCAGCCCTGAGGCTGCTTGATAGGAAAACAGATGCGTGCATCTCCTGCTGCAGGGATGGCAGCTGCCCTCAAAGAGCCTAGCAGCAAATTTTGGGGCAGGGAGAGGAGAATAAGGCAATAGAAATAACAGTGCAGGCTGGGCAAATCCCAAAGGGTACGGGGTTCCCTAATTTTGTGTGAAGAGATGGGATCTGCATGCCAAAGCACCAGCAAAGCGTGAAGGGACAGGAGTCCATCCTTGCATAATAACTCATTGCCGTGGGATATCTCCTGAAGGATGAGAGCGCCTCATCCCCTCGGACTCCACGGAAAACATGCGACCAAGGCATCGAGCCCTGTGCATCACCCTGACAAAAGCAGCACGCCTATTTCTCACCCATGTTTCTGACTGAGATGGAGGGGATGGAGTCCAGGAGCCTCAGTCCCAGACCCTGCACCCATGCTGTACGGCTGCTCACGGGCGATATTTCACCCGATCACAGCTCCCGGTGTGCTTTGGGGAAGCGAAGGGACCTACCTTGAAACCACCAGCACACCAGCAAACAACCTTCAGCTTGGTTTTAGCCCTTAACATCAGTAGATCTCCCTTAAGGAGAAGGTTAATAACATTATTTCTGGAGGTTTTGGGGCAGCAGCTTGCCCAACATCACCCCAAATCCCTGAAACAGAGCCGTGAGCTGCAACTGGCTCTTAAATTTACCTGCACGATTCATCCCAGGAGACAACGCTGCTAAAAATCCAGCCTGGACCGAGGGGTGACAAGGAGCCACCCTGCTCGGTCCTGTCCCCATCCCTGGGCTGGGCTGCTGGTGGCAGCCGCTGCGCCGGGCGGTCTCACGGAGGGAACGCTGCTGCCGGCACTCGGGGCCAATTCAGCCCCGATCGCTTCCACCAGATCAGAAAGAAAATTGAAAAGATTGCGGCCCTGGCACGCACGCCGCACACCGTGTGGGAACAGGGGACGGCAGCGCTCGGTGCCTCCAGCCCTGACCTTTATTTTCCATTAATGGACCCGGGCGAGTGTCGGCTGTGTTTGAAACTGCATAAAATGAACTGAAAATAAGAGGGATAAACAGCAGCAGTTAAGGCCCTTTTTTTTTCCCCTCCTTTTTTTTTTTTTCCTAGAGGAATGCTGAACCAATTGCAGCAAAGTTATTGGCACACAGCGAGCTGCTTCTAGGCGCGGACAACTTGCTGGGAACCAGCTCGCAGCCTGGGGCTGCCGGCCACGTAAGCGGTGAAGGCAAAAACCCAGGAGCTCTGCGGGGAGAGGTTTGCAAGTCCCCAGATGCTGGAAAACATCTGGTTCAAGCGCCAGCAGGACAGAGCCATCCCATCCTCTTTCAGAGAAAAATATAATTTAAAAAAAAAAAAGTGAACATCTTGGAGGCTGGCAAGTGAAGACAAGGTACAGGAAGGTGATGCTGGGAGTTGCATTAACTTTATAACAACGCTGCACGCCCTGCGCATTTATCATCCGCGCCACGGATGCAATTTGCTGCCCTAATTGGGGTATTTTGCCCCACCGCTCCCGCAGGTCGTTGGGCATTAGCCATTTGGCAAAGCCCAAAGAGATAAGAGGGCTCTTGCGTGTGGCTTACACACCCCGGGTCACACCAGCAAGCCCCGCACCGAGGAGGCAAGGACTCCGGTGCGAAGGACCAGCACCAGGAGAGCTCTGATGTGGGCTTTTACACACCCAAATCGCCGGCAGAGGGAAAGAAACCAGCCCGAAACTTTTAAAAACATTAACCTTCGATGGTATTTACAGAGCAAACAGGGAGCTAGCTCGAATTAAATGGCAATGTTTTGCTTCCCTCTGCTATTCCCCTGGCAGCTGCTTGGTGCCCCGGAGACCAAGGCACCGAGCCGTCCCTGGGGAGCCGGGAGGCCACGGGGATGGGTGTCCCAGCCCGCCGGCACCTCTGGGTGGGAAGGTGTGCAGGGACGGGGTCGGGTTCAGATAAGCAGTTTTAGGATTCCAGTGCATGCTGTGCTAGACCGCTAACTCTTTAATACTTTAAATCCAAGCTCATCTCTCAGCTCAGCCTTTAATTTAAATTTTGTTGGATAGCTCCATGTTTAATAAATAACTATTGATTATTTAAAGAGCACCTGCGTTGAGGTTTACCACCTACGGCTGGGTACCCATGTAAAAATACACAGAACCTGTTACTGCCTTGTTACAAACCTTAGTCCTAGGCATGTGCTTGCCACTTGCTATTTAATTAGCCAATGATTTCAGGGCTTATTGGGGAAAAAATAAATAAATACCAACAGGGACGTAGCTCTGACAGCCCTGGGAAACGGCACCTCCTTCCCCCTTTGCTGTCCATGGAGGGCATGGTCTCGCTGCCATCCATGCCCAGCATCGAGGAGCGATCACAGACGTGGGGAGGGCGAGACGGTGGCTTCGCCTGCCCCGCTGTCCCACTTCGATCCAGCACAGCGGGGGCTGAAGCAATCCCCTGGGGGCTGCAAAGCCGGCGACCAAGCCCCATGCCACCACCCATGGCTGTAGGGTCAAGCCAAGGGATGCCCAAGCCCCGATCACCCACAAAAGGCAGCCGCTGAATGCCCACCTCCCAAAAACCAAGCCCGGAGGTGCCGTCTCCTCCTCTGCGACTGAGTCCTACCGGGAACGCTCTTAAAACCCCCACAGGAGCAAATTAAGTCCTGTGGTTTGCAGCAGGCAACGCGCGTGTCTCCCCCTTCGCCTGGACTCAGCATTACCATATTTCACACTGAACGCCAGATATTTAAAGGTAAGTTTCCATCAGGATCCATGAGGATTTATCTACGCGGGCTCCCATTAGCGGTAATAAGATGAAGGCGATCAGCCTCATACATTTCACTTTGGCCGGTATAAATGCCTTCACATTCATTAGACAGATGTCTGCCGGAGTCACGGGCAGGAAAGAGCAGGGGGGGGTAAAAAAAAAAGAAAAAGAAGGGGAAGAAAAAGAAAAAACACTCCCAAGCTACTTCTAGCTTTGTCTTTGCCTAGAAGGTGGTTGGGCTTAGCGGAGATTTGGCAAACGCCGGCTGGGAGGGTGCAGCCTGTGACGCCCGGACCCTCCTACGGCAGCAGTCCCTTGCCCATTTCCCCAGCAGACACAGCCCTCGCGCTCATTCCTGGGTGGATCGGGGCTTATTTTGGCTGTTTCTTTGCAGGATTTCTAGTTGCTCGTTTGCTCCGTCCCAGCGGAGGTTGCCATCTGCCAGCGCGTCACCCCGACAGGCGATTTTGTCAGTGCCACGGTCGGCGTCACTGTGAAGGTGACACTTTCCAGGGGGCTGGCTACGTTTTTTTTTTTTCGTCTGTGTTAAATTTATTCGCAGAGCAACTTCAAAAAAAAAAAAAAAATTCAAACGCAACTAGAAAAGACTTTGTAAAAATAGTCATTACAAAACTCCACGCTTTCAGATATTGTTATTGTTCCAGTGAGCCCCAGAGATAACAGCTGAAATCAGGGCCCTGCTGTGCACTTCACAAACATGCAAAAATGGTCCCTCCCTTCAGAAAAGGTCTGCACTTGCTCTGAATTATATTACAGGCGGCAGAGGTTTGGTGCTAAGCACCGCAGACAAGTTGGATGTCTTCTCACGCATTCACGCCAACAGATGTTAACTCTGAAGCGTACTGATGGTGAGCTAAAAAGCATTTTGGTGTTTCACTCGACTTGCTCAGCTACTCTTCAGCTCTGTGCACAGCCTTCTGCTTCCTCTCCAAGTAAAGGTCCCTTAGCACCCATTAAAGTAACCCAAAAAGGGCAGTCGGAGAGCATTAACCCCAAGGCAGCAGCCACACAGAGCTGGGTAGCACCCTATTATAGCATGGCCCAACATCCTTCGCATCGTCAGCCTGCCGTGATCTCCTACTCTTCCTCCCCGCTCACTGGGTGGACGCGGGGTCCGGACAACCTTTGCGAAGCTCCAGCGCCATCGAGCCAAGTCACCGCTTTCCTGACATGACATTTCTTATCCTGACTTACCAGCTTGGCTTCATTTTAAAGTCATTTGCACTGATTACTCCGACTCATGCCTCGGGTAGTCAATAACGTAGATTCACTAATCGCGGCACATAGGAAAATATTTTAAATATATGTATATTCACCCAAATTCCGTTAGTGTCCTGCTTTGCAGCATCGTGGCTTAAATTGATGCCCACTTGCTCCTCTAATCTGACACTAGCTCAAAGAGCCTCATGGCATCAATCCGCTCAATTCCCTTCAGAAACGTGTAAGCCCTCCACGAAGCCCCTTCTTAATCTCCTCTTTGCCAGTGATTACAGAGCTGGTGTCTCTACCTCGGCCTGGATAAGGGTCCCCACGTCCCCATCGCGTTGCTTTTTGTTCACTTGGCCGCTCCGCGTCACTCCTGCAGCATCGCCAACCCCACGGTCACCTGCCCTGCTATGGTACGGGGGGGGCTTTAATGCATTTACAAACTGCTGAGCCTTTGGGGTAGTTTAGATCATTACTTTCAAGAGTTGAAATTCTCAATTCTAAATTCCAGATTGTGGCAAATCCACAGCAGAAAATCAATTCCCTGGATACGTGGATGCTTCAAAGAGAGGATGCGTTTGCTCTGCAGCATCACAGCACCTCTCCTATCCCACCTTCATGTACCCCAGGACCCCTCACTGCACCCACTCTCGTTTCTTCCCCCCTCAAACTCAGGCAGCAGTCCCATTTCTTGCTCTAGAGACGATGATGGCTCCCCTGAGCTCATCTCCAAAAAGTCACAGCTGCCTCTTGGCTCCCCGGCATGCAACGACTTCATCCCTTTCTTTCCACGGTCCCAGGGTAGACGGGAGCATCAGGGCTATTGGCATTAGGAAGAGACTGCGGAGAAGGACGGCTACGTGTGCGGACAGACAAACAGACGGCCATACGGCCCTTCCTGAGCCAGCGCTTCTGCCTCTGCTCCCTGCTGGGATGGATTGTCGTGGTTTAGCATGCAACAAACTCCTTACAGACTTGGCATCGGGAGGAAAAGCAGCTGCAAGAGCCCCAGCCAACTCTCGACGGGAGGGAACATGCCTTAGGCACAGGTCGTAAACACACGTGCGGCGAAGCTGCTCGGATGAGAAGTAATTTCTGCTCGGCATAGCCTGATGGCAAACAAATGGCTGACCAGCGGGAGCCCGCTCTGCCCACGGTGTGCGGGAGCTGGGAAGGGCTCTGCCCAGCACAGGCAGCCAGCCGCTCCCCGAAACGGAGGGGGGAGCCCCCAGAGGCAGCAAAGGGCCCGCCTGGGCTCAGGAGCCCCAAAACCCTGCGACACAAACGCCGGACGGGAGAGGAGGAGGAGGGAGGAGAGGAGATGATGCTGCCTTGCTGTTTCGACGAGGATGCTCTGTGTGTTTGCACAGGGGCAGAGACTGCGTGGCGCTGGCAGGAGAGGTGACCCATGCCCAGAGGGGAAATCTCCGAGGGTCCAGCCTGGAGACATGGTGGAGATGCTCTGGGACGGGCAGGGAGGGGACGATCCCCATGAGAGGGGCAGTGATTTCCCCCACGGAGCGTTACAGGAGCCCAGGACGAGCCTGTGCCCAGCTCCGCGCCCAGCCCGCTGCAGCTCCTTCTCCTCCCGTTCCCCCCCTGCAAGCCTTGCATCTCTCTTGCAGAGTTTGAGCATTAAATCTTCTAAGCACTGGCGAAAATCCCCCCCACGCCTTCTCAAACCAGCCGCTCCCTGCTCCCACTCCCCACTGCAGCGATGAGTTCTGTCCGGCCTCAGAGCCCTGCACCATGCCACGCCTGCACCCGTCTGCTGCAACCTGTGCAAGCGGGGACAGCGGGGCTTTGCTGCAAGCCACTGGTCTGGTGGCATCGCAGAGCAAAGGATGGAGGAGGAGAACAGGAGGGCCAAGCTACACCACTTGCACAGGCATCGCATCCCGGACTGAGGACGCTCAAGGTCAGGGAAGAGTTGCAGCTCCATGCCGCAGCCACGCTCAGAAAAATCGCGTTCCCCCAACTTATCTCTTTTTTTTTTTTTTCCCCCCAACTCTTCAGCAGAGATGATAGGGGTGAGAGCCGGGAGGATGGCAGGGTGAGGACCACGGGGCTTTTCCATGGCTCGTTTTCGCCATCTAGTGCTCCGCTCTCCACCGAGAAGCTAGCTAAAGTGATCCCGCACCCTCTTCCACCCAGATACAGGCAAAAAATGGATTATTTCACATGTACCGAACTGCCTGGGATGGAAACCAGACCCTGAGGTGGTTCAGACCTGGTCCCTGTGCACCTGAAGCCCCAGAGCTGGAGACGGTCATAAATGCTCATGTTTGAGCCATTTTTAAGGAATATTTTTTGCATGTGGATGCAGAGGACAGAACTGAGCGGTCCCAGATGGGCACAGGAAAGGTACGGGGAGGACACACTGGTTTTGGTACCCGAAACCTCGCTCTCTGCCCCTGCTTTCCCCATGCCCACGGTGCTGCCCCCTTCTCCTTGGCTTTGAGAAATCACTGCGAGTGCCTCGGTTTCCCCAACCAAAAAAAAGGGCAGGATGGAGGAAAACTTCTCTCTTCAACAACGCAGGGAAAATGATCTATTTTCATACCTGATCAGCATGCTGGGAACCTTAAGGGAGGAAAGTTTGCCAATACCTTCCTGAAGGATAAATGCCTGAACGCATGATGTTTTCCATAAGGCCCAAAACGTATACTCCTGCCCAACAGACCATGCAAGGGAACAGCAGAGCTTGACGTGCACCAGCATGCCCCGCATCAGCCCGCACATTTGCTAACTCAAAAATGATAAAGCATTTCAATCGATACGGAAAGCACAGCGAGCCCTCCCTACGACCCCCTCTGGGGAGGAGGGCAGCAGATGCTCCAAAACGAGGAGGAAAGCACAGCCCCAGCCCCACGCAGAGCTGCAGCAGAAACCACGTAAGCCAGAAAATGATGCATGGGAGCTCAGCCCGCCGCCCTGAGCCCGTTTCTCTCTGGAGCGGAGCGCTGCGGGGTGCTCAGCTGCTGCACGAGTTGCTGGCAGCACCAGGGCAGGGCAGGGCTGCCTGCAAAGGGTGGTCTCCAGCAGACCCTGCGGTCCCCAAAGTGCCACCAGGCTGCTTTGCAGTGCTGCAGGAGGGGATTGCCATCTGCTGACAAGCCGCAGCCCTACATGCTCCTGCAGCAAGCCTTGCCTGCGCGCTCCTGCCTGCGCAGGCTGCTGGGCAGGCAGGGGCTGCCTGCTTCCCTCCAGGCACTGCCCTTGCCGGGGATGGGACGCATGGCTGCACCCTGCTCTCCACGGCTCTCCTGGAGTCCAGCGAGCTCCAGCGGGGTGGCTTCCCACATCCCGGGCAGGATGAGGCCCCGGCATGGGATGCTGCCCTGTACCGGCACGGCGGGGGAAAGGCAGCGGCATCTACCGGCAGCGACTGCTACTCACGAGTGAATAATCAGCTTATTACAGATTCAGATAGAAAATCATAATATTTGCTAATCACAATATTAATTTCTTGCTAATTGGCTGCCTGATGGCACAGGCAGAGCGAGGGGGCACCAGCTGGCTGCCGGAGTGGTGCCTTGCCTGGCTGCTACGCGGCACCGGAGGCTTTGGCTTCCTCCAGCAAAGTCGGGTGCAGAAGTCGAGGTCCCCATTCCCCTGGACGGGGACAGCTTGCAGCCTGTCACTGTCCTGCCAGAGGGACCCTCAACCTCCACCTACCTGAGGGCAGGAGGAGGGGAAGGGGCTCAATACGAGGGCAGGGAAACTGAGGCATAAACCAGCCATCCCATAAGAACTAGGAGAAGAGCAAAGCAGAGGACCCAGAAGCTCTGGACAGCTTTTCAACACTCACACCCTTCTTTTTTTCCAACATCACACCATGAAGCCAACCTCATAGCTCCCCGTCCACCTCCAGGACCATCCCCATGCCCCTTCCCTTGGGGACAGGGGTCCGGGGAGGAGGAGGGCGGCTTTCTGCAGCGGCTCTGCCCCCTTCGCAGGTAACCCCTCCGCGCAGAGCCTGTGCGACATTATGCAGGTTGGATGCCAGGCAAGGCTGATCACAGAGTCATTGCTGCTGCTGCTAATGAGGCCCTTAGGCTAATTAAAAAGACGAGTAGAACACAAAAACATAATGAGGAGCCAGTTTATCAGTCAATCGGAGGACATGAATACGCCAATAAAAGTTTGAACTACCTCCCTGCTGCCAGCATCCCGGCTCTGGCCCAGCCCAGGGCTGGAGGGGGACCAGACGCTCACCAAAATGCCTTTGTGCTTCTCAGCTCCTGGCCGAGGACAAAACGGGGAGATGAGAGGCCGGGGAAGAGGCGTGCAGCCTACTCTCCAGTGCTCTCTGCTCGCCTGGCACAGGGCTGCTCGCATTTACTGGGCGGATGATAGACGACTTGAACAGCATCTAGCGAGAGGGGGTCCGGTAGCTCATCCTCTTTGGAGCCGGAGAGCTTCAGTAGGTCCACACGGACATCGATGGACCCCCCAGACCCAGCGCCACGGCTCTACGCTCCATGGCCACCAAGCTTTGCACCCACGCGACAGACAGCAGCCACGCTTCCCAACTCTCACGAGCTTCGAGGCTCTTCCCCGGCCACGGGTGACATCTCGGCCACCTGCGATATAAATCCGTGTGCGTGGAGCTGCTCGGCTCCCTGCCTGGGCTCGCTTCGGATCTGCGAGGGCAGAGGACGGTGGTGGGAGGCTCCTTCTAGCTGGACCCCTCAAAGCTGCAGTCCCCTCCCCTCGGTTTCATATTAGTTTCTAACCAGGCGGAACGGATGGGCAGGAGAGGCTGCAATCCTGCTGCCAGGGCATTATTCTTGTTGTTATTATTATCATTATTATTATTGCTATTATTATTATTATCATTATTATTATTATTATTATTATTCTCCCTATGCCAGGCTCAGGGAGCGATAGTTGCAAGATGAGCACCCTCAAGCGAACCACGGGGCTGGGGGAGGAGAGGACGGCTGGCAGCACCTGGTCCCGCTCCGAAGGCACCCGAAAGGTGTGGACAAGGGACAGAGTCCCACCTGGGGGGTCCCAGCATCACCCAGGCCTGTTTCCTGCACCTACAAGCAGAGGACGCAGCCGGGTGCTGGTTCCGGGGGCGTTTTTGCTGACGGAAAGCCTTTCATGGGTTTCCTCGCTAAGCACTCCAGCCCCGCTTGCGGATGAGCGGGGAAAATCTCAGGGGCGTCTTTGCGATAAACAAATGTAAACACTTATACCTAAACAGCAGCAGCTGGAGCTGGCGTGCCTGGGCGCCCCAGGGCACCGGTGGCACGCTGCCTGCCGCCGATACAATGCCGGCACGGGGATAGAGGGAAGGAGGAGGGATGCTCTGCAGCTGGGTTTGGGGAATGGGAAGGGGCAAAGCATCACGAGAGCAAAGGACCGATGAGGGAAAAGGAAGGGATGTCCAGCAGGAGAGGGGATTTGGGAAGCTGCCCCTTCTTAAACCTATCGACGGGCACTCGGTCGCTGCCTGCATGTCCAAGCACCTGATTTCCCAAGACAGCCCCTGATTACTGCTGTGCCACACGTTCCCTTGCAGGAGAGAAATTCCAGATATATCACCGGAGATGTCGGAGGCGCTCCTCCCGGGCTGCGATTCATTACAGCGAGGCAAACGCTTTGCAGGAGGAGGCAATAACCGCCTCGTTCGCGGTCCCTGGGGCTGGGGCTGGCCTGTCCCCCGAGCTGCTCCGCACACCAAGATAATGAATTCACAGCGGCCGCTCGGCTGGGGGACGGCAGGGCAACGCAGCACAGGCTTGTCTCTGCCTGCAGGAGATGCTCCCTGCAGTGCCCCCGTTCCACCTGGATGCAAAGATTTCCCCCTATTAAGCTTATTTTCAGTGCCCTCCTTTTGCACGACCCCCAGAAACGCAAGATTCACCCCGTTTGATGCGATAAACCCCACCGGCGCACAGTTGCTCCCCAAATACACCCCGGGGTGGTCCAGACCTGCAAGACCCCCGGCTCAGGGAGCCCCCCATCTCCTTTGCCGCAGCCCCGGCTCCTTCTCCCCTGCCTGCCAGGCCAGTTCCGAAATGGGGATGCTAATTAAATTACACTGCCAGCCAAAACTGCTTCGTCAAGTAAATAAATAAATAAAAATTAGAAGGTCATCAAAGTTGTGTTTGGAGACCATCGCATTAGCATACATCTGCATAGCAATGAAGGGAAAGAAGGGCCATTTAAAGAGAGCTGGTAATTTACCCAGCCAAGTAAACTTCATTACCTTTAAGTAGCACCGCACGACAAGCACTAATTCACACCTTTAACGACCCTGGCACAGATGGCAGAGAGGGACCCAGGGAAGGCAGGGGCAGCCAAGGTGCCCTGGCCCCCCTGGGAGGCTGTGGTCGTGGTGGGGGGCACAGCGTCGCCCCCCCCCAGCACCCTCAACACCCACCTGGGCCAGGGGATTTGGGTGCACCAGGGTGTCAATGCCAAAACTTCACGTTCTGGGGGTGCAACTGCAGCTGGACCATGGCATACGGGGGGGGCTTTGCTTCAGGTCCTGCAGCCCACCCGGGGCTGAGCACCCTCTGAAACCTCCCTGAGCACCGTGGACACATCCACCTCTGCACCAGCACCACCAGCATCACCCATCTAGCATCGCACCAGAGCCCCGAGCAGCGGCTGGGGAGAAAGATGGGGAAAAGGGGGCTGCTCCCCTTCTTCGGATAATCCAGTGCCCTGCACATCCTCCCAGGCATCTCTGCTCGGTAGCGGAGCCTTGTAGTACCCAGCGGAGCCGTGCGAGGCCACCACAGCCCCGCGCTCCCATCCCTGCCTCGCCATTAAATGCAGCATCCGATTTCTCCAGGCTGTTACGTGTATATTTATTTCCAATGAGGTCAGGAGTATCAAGGTTGTAAAATAACATATTTTCACTTGTTTTCTTCCCAGATCTCATACAAAAGCGCTTCCGAAGTCAATTATCTCCCGGAGGCTGTGCTCCCCGCACACGTACGCCTGCTCGGCTCTGCCTTGCGGCACATCAGCCGCCTGACATCGCCACGCTGTGGGGGGCAGAAACCGGGGTGGGGGGTGAAGGAGAGATGGGAAGGGGGGAAAACACAATCCCCTGATGGGGACGTCAAGCTTCCGAAACAACAATCACTTGCAAAAGACAATCAGCAGCACAGGAGCGCTTCGAGAGCCTGCGCTGGCATGGAAAGCCCACCCGGGAGGGATGCAGCTCCCTCCCAGGTCTCGGCCGCACGCCGAGTCCCACCACGGCAAGGAGCTTATCTGCAGCCCTATGCAGAGATGAAATTGTCACCCTTTGGTAGGCAGCAGGAGGGGAAACGGGATGCGATCTTCCCCAGGGTGTTGTGGTTATGCTCTTCATTAGAAGAGGACGGGACTGTTTGGCCAGAACAGTGCTCCTGGCAGAAATGCCCCTGCCAGTTGTGGCATTCCCCCCCCCGCCCCAGGAATTCAGCACATTTTGTTAGGATAAGGGCTCCCCTTTTTCTATGGGCTGCGTCCTCAACCCACCGAAATAAAAATAGTGCTTTATTGGACTCAAAGGGCTTTGGAGAAGGTCTCAAAGAGGCAGAAAGTCATGGCAGGAACGTTACAGGAGAAGACACCGGCCCACCCAGCAGGTTAGGACGCCTTCTGGGAAATTCACCTTCAAGCCCCCTCTCAAAATCAAGCAGAACCAAAAGCTCAACGTTCCTTCACGCAACGTCCCAGCCAGCCCTGACGGGTGGGAGCATGGGTCACCGTAGCCCTCCCCGTGCCACCCAAGGAGCCACCTGGCCACGAAGCCAGGACAGCATCCCCGTTTGCCGCTTCCCTTCCCTTCCCCTCCCACCTGCTTCGCTGTCTGTTCTAAAGACCTCTCTTTGCAATGTCTCATTTCATTCCTCATCAGCTGCTTTCACAGAGCATAATCCCGCCTTGTCAGGCAGCCCTTGCAGAAAGGAGTAAATCCTGTTTGATCCGTTCCTGTGCACTTTGAAAATGCAGAAGAGCACCTGAGGCAGAAACACAATAACCCGGTGCGTAGGGGGCTTGCTGGGCTCCTTAATTATCCAGGTACCAGAGTCCTTTAGCTCTGTCTAGAAGTGGTTTTAGCACGGCTATTTCTCAGCTTATTTCCAGCTTGTTTCTCTCTTTCTTTAACTGAAGCACCGGCACAACTAGCTAACAATTGACGGAAAATAATAATAACATTTTAAAAAGACAAGGTCGGGGTTATTTCTTTTCTCTCTCTCTTTCTTGAGACAATAGCGATGACGATGGTGATGATTACTGGGAGCGTAAGGTAATTTCACGCTGTGATTGAGGGCTCACTACCTGGGATCACTCATTGATCCTTTTTCCCCCTTCCCTTGGCCTCTTGGGAGCAAGGAGGTGCCAGGGCAAGGCAGAAACACGGAGCAAATATTAGCAGGCATGGAGACCATCTCTCCCAGCTACCAGGGGAACAAATATCCTTCCCCATAGGGGTACCCAGCAGGTCCCAGCTCATGTCACTGCATCCCCATCCCTCCTGTCCCTCATCACTTTCCTTTTATGCCCTTACGGGCAAAGACTCCACCACAGAAGCTTTTTCAAAGCATGTAGGCAACTACCACCAGTGGAAGCCTAGCACTACAATACCTTGAAGAAAATGCATCCCAGGTTGGGATTCGGAAGAGATTTAAGGGCTCGGACGCGGGGTCTGTGGACAAGGCAGAGCTGCAATAACCGACTGCTCTTAACCTTTCACAATCCGAAGTCGAGCGTGTTTGCTTACGCCTCCGGGGAAAGACGGGCACGTTAATGGGGTTGTTTTTAGATTAGCTGCAAGCGACATGCTCGGGCAGGGCCAGCTAACCGGGACTGCTGTCGAGCTGGTTAACCACAGAGAGCTTTCAGCTCCTTCCCCGCCATGTGCCCAGCCCCCAGGAGTTAAGTAGGTTGGACGTGGACCCCAGGGATGGGGACCAGCATAAAGACATCCTAAACTGGTGTGACCGACTCTCACCCAGACCCAGAAATAGCCCCTCAGCGGCACAGCTACACACAGGCTACTAGATTTGTACTGCGTTAACTAGACCCGTCTCAGAGCGATTGCAGCTGGAGCGGTACGAATGTGTTCGGAGACAGACTCTTCGAAGCAGCACGGATATTATTATGAAGTATTTGCATTGCCACAATACATAGCTGGCCCCATTACGGCACTTTCTGAGCACCTTGTAATTACAGATGCCTGTATCCTCGCAACCCTCTGCAAAGGCAATGTACCGCTATTACTTCCCATTAACAGACAGTGATCTCCGATCCAGGGAGGCGAAGAGAAGGGTTTGCAAAATAACACTTACATAATCCTGGAAACGCTCAGCAGGATTTGCAAAAGCATCTGTGTGAGTATCTGACTTGTTCTGCTTCTTGGATAAAATCAGCCCAGGGCATCAATACTCAATCTGGTCACAAGTGACACAGCCTAAGGTCCTCCCCAAGGGACCTCAAGGCATCAGAGGGAAGCAGAGTCCCAGAAAAACTTCACGTCCACCAGATCCATCCCACCCTCCCTGGCTTCTGCATCAGAGGGTGCCAAAGTGTCATTACTACAGCTGCTGAATTAAAACACGACGCAGATACCCATAGCACAGACATCCCTCTCCCGGGCACCGCTCCCTTGCCTTCTCCCCAGCCCCACTAGACCCCACAAAGCGTTTTCCCCAGCTGCTTGGTACGAAAAGACACCGGCGCAAAATAAAGTTGTGTTGCAAAGTAATTGCACCCGGAAGGCAGAGCCGCCGCTGCGACCAAACACCGGGCGCTGCCTCTTTGAAATTTGCAAGAAGAGCCAGAATACATCGGGAATAAAAACAACAAAGAAGAAAATTGGGACAAGCTGCGCTAATACAGTGGAGGTGGGAGCAGCCAGCAGCTGGAAAGGAGAGTGGAGGTGGAATGATTTTTCTTTATTCCCTCATGAGATATATAGACATACATATATCTATATTTTTTTAAAATTTTTTAATTTTTTAAGGCATTCCTGCTTCCCCCCCACCCTTAAAATCCAGCCTGGTTTCAGCTGCTGCTGTGCCATTAATTGCAGGGCAACCTGAGGCAAGATTGTGGCTCATAGGGATGTACCTGCCCCAGTTTAAGCCATCTTTTCCCAAAACCAGTAATGACCAAGCTACGGACAGAGCTCGCTCACCAAAACCCTTGCAGCCAAAACTCTGCAACCCCCATTTGCAGAGCAATGTAGGTGAATAACCCAAATCCTACTCCCAACTATTTTTTTTTTATTACTATTCTTTTTTTTAACCCCCCTGGGATGCATTTCTTCGAATTGGCATTTCTTCATGCCCGTGGGTTTGCACAGCGCCTGGCATGGGGCTCTGGGCTGGCAGGCACCCGCAGGCATCACCGCAAGGCTGATGATTAATACGAGCAGGGAGGGACACCCCTGGAAATCTGTGATGTCCCCTGGAAATCACCCCGCTGCACGGCTTCTGCGTCACCTCGCAAAGGTGATCCTGCTTGGAGAGCAACGTTTTATCACCGCTTCTTTTTTATAATCCTTTTTTTTTTTTTTTCCTAAAGCACCTCTCTCCAGTAATAACTTGGAGAGATGTCTTGGGATGCCAAATAACAAAATGCATTTCCGCAGCAGCTTCATAATTAATGTTTGCATCGTTTATCTTTCATGGAAAGATTATTCTGACTAACGAGGTTCTGGGCCACTAATTCATTACAGTGCCTTGTCACTTCCTGCTCCTTCTTATTACCCAGAAATAGACTCATTAGTCAGAGTTCAATGACAGGGAGAAATTGTGTTCGTTAATTTAATTCCTCTTCTCTCCTTTTCTGGGTCGGTGTTTGTCCGAAATCAGGGATTAAAAGGAGAGGGAGGAAACACGACCTGTTGCAGCGTTCAGTGCTTCCCCCGTGCTTTCCATCTCGCTCAGGGGGAGAAAGCATCGTGCATCGCTGAGCCCATCGCTCCTCTGCAGCCACAGACACATATAGGGACGGCTCATCTGCTTGGGCTTTAGCCTTAAAGCTTCTTCAAGGCCTGGGCAACGTTGGCTTGTGAGCACAAGGCTCCCTGCAGTTGAATTTCTCGCATTGGGCGCACTCAAGGCGGGCGGGGAACCTGTTACCCTGACTTGGCTGGAGCTGGAGCAAAGCAGCCCTCCACAGCTGAGCCCATCCTCTTTCCACCAATGTCTAGACTACACTGCCCTACTCGGGATTTACCACCTCGATGTGATGGAGTTACAGCTCTGTATTTCACAATTATCCATGTCTACGTTGCTGCTATCACTCGCTGTCTTGCTCCCAGCAGCGTTTCCAGCCGGGCATCCCCAAAAAGCCACAAGGAGCTGGCCCAGAGCCCAAAGAAATAAATAAATAGATGGCCAAGGAAGAGGGGCAATCGATCCCAAATGAGAAAGGGTATCAGTTTCCGAGTGGGGCTGATGGGAACCGACAGGATCGATAGGCAGCGTCTGGACCCTGGTCCCACCACGGCCGAGCTGCCCCCATCAACCAGCAAAACCTGCCAACGCTCGGCGGCACCAGCGCGTGGGATGGGCAGGTATTAAAAGCAGCAGGTCCGTTTATTTTCTCCTTGGCTCTTGATCAAGGCCCTTTTCTTACCAGCTGCAGTCTCCACAGCACGGCGCAGGCTTTTTTCTTACATTTATACAGCCCCAAGCACCTGACCGAGGAGGAACTGCTTTCAGCCTTTGCTTCGGGGGCATAAAGTGGAGGTGCAGGGACAGGCAGGGGGAATTAGGAGAAAAGAGGGAGAAAAAGCTATTTTAGTCCCCCCTCACACACGCTAAAACCTAAGCAATAACTTTAACACCTGCAGTATTTAACACATTTAATACAGCAAAGCCAGGACCAGCAGGGCAACGCGACGGGGAGCACGCTCAGAGGCATCTGCTGCCAGGACTACTCAGCATGGAAAGGGTTAAAAGCCCTTTGATTTACCCAGTTTTGGCAGCGTATTCCTGGGTCTCCTACAGGTAATTACAATAATTGCGGGATGTAAACACTTTACAAGAGAGATCAAAAACAGGGGTGTGAACGGGAGAGGCATGAGGACAAGCAAGATCAAAGGAAAAATTATTAAAATCTATATAGTGCTGCTTCCTAATTCCTGTGAAGGCTGATAACGGGGCTGGAGGGGCGAGGGAACAGCCTCAGCGCCGCACCGGTCTCCCAGCCCATATATTCCCATGATCTCATTAAGTTCACTTATTAAACAATACAAAAAAAACCCCTCCATCCCACACCGCCCCAAACCCATCCCTCGCAGTCCGTGGCCCAGCGCTACAGGGCACGTGTCACATCCCCGACGCCAAACCACGGCGAGGCGATGCATGAGCTCACCCTTTTGGGGAAGAAATTGCTCAATCTGTTGCTTTTCCAAGTGGGATCCGAGCAGAAACTCAAGAGCTTGGGACCGCTTTGACTTTGCGGTCCGCCCCCGTCAGCGATGCTCTCCCGCTCTAATCTGCGCACGGCAGGAGGATCCGCTTTTCCCTGCGGGATTGGCTATTAACAGTTGTCACTTCGTTTAAACAAAGCCTTGATATTGTCCAAATATTTGCCGCAAACACGCTTTGTGTTTTGCCGCTCAGCTCTGCTCCCCTCGGGGGTGTTTTGCTCCAATTTTCCCATCTATCTCAGGTCCCCCAGGCCACCGCCGCAGCCCGGGTACCGCTGCCGCCGGCGATGCTCGGGACTCGCCGGGAGCGCAGGGATGAGATCTCAAGCAAACCTCAAGCCTACACATCAGCTCCCTCCCCCTCCCTGAAACAGAACATCAAAGCAATGGGAAAATTATCTTCTTGGGGCAAAGTGGGTTTTAAGTAATTTGCTTTCTATTTGCTCTTTTATTCTGCAAATCCAGGCCGGGTGTGGGGAGAACAACACCAAAGTTCAAAATTGAAATTGAAACAGTGACTTTTTTCAGACCTTTCTTTTCCTCCCAGCCCCAAATAAAAGGTTCAATTTGTACTTCTAATACAAATTAATTATCTGTTCGCAGGAACGTGCTTCACCCCCCCGCCACGCACACCTTGTCTCCTCCAAGGTCCACCCACGCCTCCATCCCTGCTCCTCCTAACACCCCCCCGCTAGAACAGCAAAATGCTACGCACTTGGAGAAGGGTTTGACACTTCCTTTCGGTAAAAAGAAATAAGCAGCTGAGAAACAAGGGTATGGCTTAAAAAAATACTCCCCCCACAGCAAGCTGCTAAGGAAGACCAGCTATCTCGGAGGGTCCCAGGGAGCTGGGCATCCCTGCAGACCTGGGGTGGGATTGCACGGACAGCAAAACAACTTCCTATAGACCTGAGGTCTCCACGGCCCCTATTTATTCTCTACCAGCCTCTTTCCCAGTCCTGCCTTCAATTTCAAGCCAAAAAAATGCAGATTTCCCCGCATTTTCCCTGCCAGCAGCTCAGCCGGAGCCGGGCTCTGGAATAACGCAGCCGGTTGCTTGGAGCATCAGCACGAGCGCAAGCAGAGAGGGGTTGCGACGTGGTGGTCAACTCGGCTGATGAGGAATGGAAAGGGAGATTAAAAATAAAGAAAGAGCTGACAACAAGGGTTACAACATGCTGCTCCACACTCGTCTGGGCTCCACGGGGATGCCAGGAAAGGAAGGACGCGCCGCTGTTTGCTTAGGTAGGGTTTTTTGCTGTTGTTTACAGCTACTTTTTTCTCTTGCTAGACTTCCAGATAAGCTCTGCAGCCGCATACCTGCTCGGCAATACCCTGTCCTGCTCGCATACATGTGGTTATAAAGATATCTTGCCACAGAGCAAAATAGGGCAGGAAATAATAATTCTTTCCTGCCCGTTCCTGGACGGTGCCCAGGGCATTTGCTGCTGTAATTTAGGTTTGCCTTGCAAGGCCAAATTTTCAGGAGAAGTCAGCACACTCGCAGAAGATCAGTCTGGAAAGGCCCCCGAGAAATTACCTCATTCCTACTGCCAACCATCAGCAAAAACAGCTCCCACGAAACCGTCCCAGATATTCATGCGGTGCGGTTCCCACGTTGCGCTGCAGCCCAGAAATGCGAGAGCACGGTCTGCCCCATCGGCCCTAGGAGCTTTTGGGGATGAGAGGGATGCGCAGGAAGGCAAGGAGACGTCTCGTTTCGTTGCAGTACATACTCCGGGAGCTAAGATAGTATTTCCACTTGCTAACTGGATTCATTTCCATATCTATCATGTTTTTCCCCTATGCCAAAGCACCAAAAGCGTTGCTACACCCAACGTCATTCATCAAAGGGATGAACGAGCAGCAGGCTGCAAAAATGTCAGCGAGCCACCACATCCATACACTTGACCGTTAGCACATCCAGCCCATCGAAACCCACGGCATCACCCAGAAATGGGGAGTGAGCCCCGTGCCCATGTTCCTGCCCCCAGGCTCGTGCTTCTCCTGCCCACCAGCATCTCCCTCTGCTTCCCAAGGGCTGCCGGGAAGGCCCCTCCTAAGGCTCTTCCCAATGAATTTTCTCAAAACTGGACACAACAGAGGACTTTGTGACTGCCACGGTGGCTGCGTGTCCCCCGAGGGCTGTGCCCCTTCCCCGGGTCGGCGGCGGTCCCCGCTTGGAGCCACCTACCTGCGTAGCTTTCTGATCCCTCTCTCCCGGTGCCACCGGCCGCTGTGCCTGTGTGGCTCTTTCACTGCACGCCTTATCCCCCCCCGCTTTAAAAAAAAAAAAAAAAATTAAAAAAAAGTCCAACTTTGCCTTAAGGACAAGTAGAATAAAATGTCACTTACCTATTAGGGGAAAAAAGGGAGAGAGAGAAGAAAGAGGGAAAGTATTACACAGGCATTCTTTGAAATCAGGTCAGCTTAAAGCTTTGAAATGGCAAAAATTGAAAGATATTTTCCTCCCACTTCCCTTCCTCTTTTTTTCCCCCCTCTTTTAAAGGACTATCTACTTTCAAAGTGTTTCCTTGAGTCCAGTTTTCTCGCCGTTACGGCTTTTTTCGCTCGACACCGCGCCAATGCCCACCTCCTCCTGCCGCCCGCGGGCGCACACGTGCACACATGCACGCACGTGGCTGCGTCCCCTCCAAGGGGGCAAAGGAAAGAGCTGGAGAAAAGCAAAATAACAAATAAAGGGGGAGAAATGGTGGTGGGGAGACGACACGGAGGAGTTCATCTCAATGCACCTAAGCGGAGCGTTTCGGTGGCCTCCGCCTTTGCATGCCTCAGCACTTCCCAGTTAATTTTCCCAGATTTTCCTCATTTAAGGAGTGGGAAATGGAGTCCAGGAAGCCTTCCCACCTGCAGCTCAGGACGGATTCACGCAGGGCCTCCTCCAGCTCATTCCTGAATGATTTAAGCAAAATATTCCTACCCCATCTTTTACAATGCCGTCTGCAGCCTACCAGGCCCTAACGCTAAGGAAACCTTAGTACCAAAAGAGATTTTTATTATTAAAGAGAAGTTTTATCATCTCCATCCATCCACCTGCCCACCTTGACAAGACGCTCGTTGCTGGTATACGAGCTATGCACGGAAAACCTCAAATGTTTAGGAATGCAATGTGCAGTCTCGCTTGTTCCAACTAGGAGCAGGGAGAAATTTGGTCTCATCCCTCCTCATCCCTTTGCAAAGCATCTGCAGCCACGTGCGCTGCCTGAAATGGGAAGACCGTGGGTATATTTAAGACCTGCCGAAGACGTGCGGGTTATTCGATCAGGCTGAGCGTCGTGCTAACGTGGCAGTGCAGATTCCCGCAGAGAGCTGATGGGAGGAACAGATGTAGGACCGCCTGCACCCATCCATATGCCTCTCTTAACCTGCTGCTGCCTGCCTGCCCCGCAGTTCAGCAGGCAGGGGCGCGGGCTGCCGGCGATTGCCTGCACGCAGGCAGGGCGCATGCCGAAGCAGCAGCACGCCAGATGGGGCATGCAGGATGCTCTGGTGGGAGGAGAGCACGTCCTGCTGCAAGAGCCCACCCCAGGCTCCTGTCTGCTGTTTGCAAATACACCGTCCCTGGTACCTGCCTGCTCCTGGGCAGAGGTAATGGTTGCTACCGAGAGTAGCACACACACAAAAGAAATCCTTCAGCTTGAGACTGGCTCGATTCGTTGCGCTTGTGATGGGCGGTGGGGTTTTATTGCAAACCGCCAGACCGAGACGGCCCAGCGGTCCCCATTCGTAACGGGAGGCTGGAGCACCGAGCGCTCCATCACCTCCGTCCCCTGCAGTCGCAACGCCACGGTCGGCTGCCGGCGCTTCATCCTCACCTCCCTCTTCCTCCCCTCGCCAAACCCACAAACGCCCGACACCCCAACCCTGCCCGCTGGCCCCACATCTCTCTTTTGTGGGTACGTGAGACATAAACCCCTCTCCCTTTCTTTCATGCAAAGATCCGAGGTCGATACTTGCTTGGAGGATGCCCTAACAGCTCTGCAGCCCCAGCCCGGAGCAGGGCAAACGAAGCCCGCTCTAACGAATTACCGCTTGCTCATTCTAACACCATCATAAAACCAGGAGTGGTGACAGCCTGGCTGCTCCTCATCCCTTTCAACTCATGGGGTTTCTCTTACTTTTAGCTTTAACAGCAGAAATCCCTGCAGTGGGTTTAACTCTCCTCCCTCCCGCTGCTCAGCGAGGGTTCGGTGCTGCAGGGCAGGGAGGTGAAGGCAGCCCTGAGCAGGCAGGGGTCAAGTTCAGCTTCTTCCCATTGCGTGGGAGCAATCAAGCAAAAAAGCACGAAGCCCTCCTGCGCTAGCTGAGGCTGCAGCAGTGCCAGCCACAGCACAGCCATCACTAGATGGGGACAGAGTCCCGCCGAAGCCGAGGAAGGTGCCCAGCATCCCCGCAGGGATGGCTCCAGGAATGCGGAGAGGGACCGCAGCCCCTTTTCATTGACTGGTTCCACTCACAGATCCAAAGCTCGAGCGGGAATGTGAGCAAAACCCTTCTGGAAAACCCAAGGCGAGAGTCAAAACCTTTTCACCAGGCACGTGTCCTCCCGCTGGGTGCCCACAGCATCCCCAGTCTGATGCTATTCCACTTCCCCAGAAAAATGCTTTGCTTTGTTATCAGTTTTCTAGGGTCTCCCTCTCAAACAACTGTTCCTTTGAGAGGAGCTCTTGCTCTCCCTCCTCCCCGCTTTGTAGCAAGTTTTCCTGTGTATTGTGGTCTTTTTGCAGCAAGCATATTTATTGATTTTTCACACTGGGCAAAGCAACACGTTCTGCACCTGTGGGGACCTTCATTTGCAGGACCCACAGGGCTCTGTGCCATCCCTCACGAAACAGGAGGGAGGATTAGGGGACAGAAAAATGCATGACAGCTTTAAACTGTTGCTCCTGTCACCCAGCAGGACACAGGTCCATGCAAGCACACAAAAAGCATTCCTTTTATTCATTTCTTACTGAAAAAATGATGCGCTTTTTCCAACTGACATGATTTCCCTGTTTAAAATCCTGCCCTACAGCTTGTCCACAAGAAAATCACTGCAAATCACTCCGGGATGCTGCGGTGGGTCCGCTCAGACTGGCACCAAGCGCAGAGCCAGTCTGCCACTGACCACCCTCCCGATGAACAACCCAAGATCACCTTAGGTGCACATATTTCTCCCAGTTCTCTGCTTAAAATGCTCAATTCCAGCCGCAGCAAAGCAAATGGATCCTCCCCAGGCAGCAACACGGAGGGATGCTGCATCCCTTGGGGAATATTATTACTAATCATCAAGCAACAATCCTTTTTCCCAAGATCTGTAAATAAACCCCAGGGTCTAGGGTCTTCTTCACTTCAATGCCCCCCACGCTTCATCAGGAGAGGAGATGCTTTGGTCCTCAGCCCCTTCTAGGCTTGAAAAAAATCTCCTACAGTCCTGGGGTTACAGCACGACGGAGGGGAAGGCACAGCTCTCACGGTCCCCATGCTGGCACCTTCCCAGCAAACCCACAGCTCCCTCCAGCAGCCCCATCCACAGCTACAGCAGGATTTGGTGTGATTTGGAAGACAACAGAAGACACTTCACTACCCCACCACCCCTCTCCCTCCTCCCAGCCCCTCTCCCTCCCCAGTATCGCACGTACCAACCCTTGCTCTTGTTGCATTTATCTCCCCTGAGGCAGGGGAGAGGGAAAAACTAATCATCTTTTTTAAAGTTCACAAAAAAAAGAAGGCAAAAGGAAGGAGGATTAGGTCAGAGAAGACGACATGTGCGGAGGAGTTGCTACTATCAGTACCAGGGGACCTCGGTTCCCTTCCCCGCAGTTTCTTCAAGGCTGAGGGCAATAAATAAAAGGAGGATAACAAATCTGAGCCAGGAGGGCTCAGGCACCAATGGAGTCGGGGTCCCTGCGTACAGGGGGCACGAAAGGGCACGCGCAGGGGAGGCAGAATGAGCCGAAGCCCTGGGGAAACTTATAATTTCTTCCCCCTCACCGATACTTTTAATAACCAATTAATATTTAGTCAACAAGCAGCTCTGCTAAATCCAAGGAGATGGATTTCACAGGAGGGCTATTTCATGTTAAATGAGCACTGACTCATCAGCAGCATTTACTGAGGATTATGGATTAGCCATGTGCCCGGTATCCATCACTACAAATCCAGCGGGGAGGCGGCTGCCGGCGGTGCCAGCACGCGGCCGTCCCCCGGCACCGGGAGCACCTGCACCCGCTTCTGAGGGGCAGGAGCGCAGAGTCCATCCCCTGGTTCAGACAGATCCCTTACGGGGACATTTCCCAAATAAGAGCTGAAGTGGGGTCCCCCCAGAGCAGCATTTCAGCAGCGCTAAGCCGAGACACTTGGAGTCCCCCACAAGATATAAGGCAGCACGGACCTGGGTTGGAGCGAAGCTGATACGCACCAGGAGCAATGGAGGAGAGGAAAGCAACTGAACCATCCATCCCCTGAAAAACAGGGCATGCAGCATCACACCCCGCAAAAAAACTTTGCGGAGGGATCCCTCCCTGAAACTGCGTTTTAGCAAGGTTCAGCTGCTTGTGCAAAGTAGCAGAAAATGCAACGCGGGTCCTACAGGAGCATTGGGCTGCAGCAGACGGCGAGGGAAGCATTGCCGCTCTGGAAAGGCTGCGGCTTCTCTGGATGAGAAGGGAAAACTCAGCCTCCCCTGTCCTGTCCCTGGTCTTCCCAGGGAAAGCGCTTCTTCCCTGCTGCGCCAAATGCCAGCAACCACACGCCAGCTTCCCCAACCCACTTGCACCCCATCCCTTTCGCATCCCTCTCCAAACCAGGGTGGGTACCACAGAGCGAGGGGGAGGCGAGACCCGGGCAGAGGCAGGCTGCGGGCACGCGCCCTGCACCATCGCTTATCGGCGTTGCTTCTGCTGGAGGAGGTGATTAACTCCCTGACCTGCCGAGCTTTAACGCGACCTCCGAGAATAGATAGAATCTTGTTATCTTGTAATGAGTTTTATGGCTTATTTCAGTACATTTTGGCCATGTTTCTCCAGTGATTAGGGCAATTATCATCCTGTGCGTTTCAGGATTATGAATTATGGAGCCTCTGAAAGACTACAGAGATTTAATAACTCCCAGCGTCCCTCTGCCTCACTTCCAGCGCTTAACTCGCTCTAGACTTTACGTCTGGAGCATGGGAACGATAGCACGGCAAACGAATTATGCATCAAAGCTTGCGAGTGTGATCCAGCCGCTACAATTAATAACACGTAACATTTAACACTGCCTGACCCGGGGGCGCAGGGCACAGTCACATCCCTGGGGTACCACCAGCAGGGATGAGGGCGATGTCCATCAGGGGATGGGGAGCAGAGCCGGAATGTCCTGACCCTTGCAGGACTGACAAGCTCCCAGGCTTGGCCACAGGCTGGGACTTGGGGGAGGTGATTTAATCCTACGGTGCTTGAAATGGAAGCTGTGGACATCCAACCCATCTGACCCAGCCCTGTGGCTATTTCGGGGCGCTCTGGCTCAGCTGGCTGGGGACACTCAGCTCTATTTGTGGCCCTCTCCCTGGGATGCCCTGTCCCATCCGAAGCTTATTTAGAAACCTAATGCCACTGAGCAGCTTAGGGCTGGACTGCGTGCGTGGGATTAGCAGCAGGGGAAGGGAGAGATTCCCCGTCAGATGTGATTTGGCTTAGACCTGCTCCGAGCTGCTGTCTGAGCAAAAGGCATGGACAAGCTGGAGCCACTCACGCGGACAACAGCAGAAGTACCTCGCTCTCCTACAGGCCCCAACATGTTTCAAAGCACCTCAAGAAAAGGCATCAGCACAACTTCATGGAAGGGGAAACTGAGGCACAACGCATCACTGTTGGGACTGAACCTCCACTCTCAGCCTGGAGCTTTATGAGGGGGACCCGCACATAAAACCAGCCTGAGCGATGCGTGCCCCGTTAGCAGGGCTGCCTGGGGGGGCTTGTGGCAGGATAAGGCAGGGAGAGAGAGCATCAGCAGCACGTTTCGCTGTTCTGCAGCCCCAGCAGCCCTGCCCTGGGTCGCAGCATCATAGGAGCATGAAACCAAAGGGCAATCCCTGCCCCAAAGCAGCCCTGCACATGCAGACGCAGAGAGCCCAGGCGCACGGAACCCATGCTCAGCATCCCCCCGCATTGCAAGGCTTTACTGCCCAAATAGCCAAGAGGCACAAAGGACGTCAAGAGGCTCTTGTGAGCCCCCAAAATCTTGCCTAAATGTAAAAATAGTCTGGCTCTCTGTCCCCTGGCTGCGATGGGCACAGCAGAGACCAGGCAGGGCCAAGTCAGGCTGCTGTCGCCCATCCGTAATTCGGTCCAGATGGAGCTTTTTAATGATCTCGATCCAGGCTTGGTTTTATTTTTATTTTTTCCTCCCTGCAAATGATCACTAGAACTTGATGGCTGCTTGGGAAAACACAGACGGCAGCAGAAACGTTTCGGTGCGAGGAGCTGTGCTGGCTCAGCTTCCTCCTCTCCCCCCTTGCATGGACGCGGGAGCTTCTTCCGAGCAGAAAAACGTAAAATATTAATTTTGTGTAGAAATAAAATTAAGCCCTTGGAAACGGGCTCCAAGAAATAAAGCCGTTGCTTGAGTTAATTAAGAAGTGATTATATCAAAAGCCTGTAATAAAAGCTTCACAACACAGGACACACCAAGCTCCTCCAACAGCCCAGGATGGGGAAGGACCTGGGCATCGTCCTGGGTAAGCGACAGGGGAAGAGCAGCACCAGGGCTGCCCCCAGCCCTCGCTCCGTCCCCTTTGCTCCGCTCCGTCCCTCAACCCTGAGCCCATCTCGCTCAGCTGCTCGCCCGGTGCCTCTCCCGCACCGCGCCGAGCTAGGCTAAGCCATTTCACAAAGCACAAGATGCAAAAAATATGCAAAACCAGGCTTCCCCCAAGGGGTGCAAGTGCCTCTGCCCTCCACGAGATGACAGATAAAATCCCCTGTTACTGGAGGAAGGTAATCTGACATAACAGCTGTTCTGACATTCTCTCCCTATGGATATTGCCGGCAATAAGAATGCAAATCAGCGCTCTTTGCACTTCTCCCGGAGACCAACTTTCACCTGGAGAGTCAAGAGCACTTCCAAAACGTGAACTCATTAAAACCTCCCTTCCTCCCGGCGAGGCCGAGCCTGCGATGCCCGTCTGACTCTGCTCTGTCCGCAGCCACCCCAGGAACAAAACCTTAAGAAGACAAAATTAAGAAACTTGTCTTTATCTTGGCAGTAAACCCGCTGTCTAGCTCCTCGCCTCAGTTTCCATATTGTGAAAACCAGGATCAAGATGCCTGCCATGGTAAAAGACCTGGAGCTGCGGCAGAGACAAGGGCTGTAGGCAGCAAGAGCTTGGGGTGACTATGGCCAGGGAGGCGAGATGCTTTCACTCGCCGAGCAGCGTTTCTCCGCTTCAAAATGAAGCCATCCACGTACACACCATTCCCCAAGTCCCCCCATGCTCTAAATCAACCCCCAGCGATGAGTCCCCCATGCGAGGGGGCTGTGCTGGCGTTAGACCCTCCGGTAGGTCCGAGGAGGAGCGACACCGCTGTCCTTCCTCCCCACCGCTCCACCGCCTGGGCAGAAGATGCTCTGAAACTCGAGTGAAAATGGTTAGTGCCCCGCTGCTTTTTGTATGGCAGCTACTAATTATCCCTTGAAATTTATAGGCTCCTGGGATGCACGCAGATGGGTATTTAACGGCAGCCTCGGATCGTCTGCCATTCATTCCACGGCGATACCTGGATTTGCCGACCGACCTCTGTGGCATTAGCACTCTCCTACAGCCACCACCGCCGCGGGCTGGATACCCCAAATTCACCTGGCAGCTCTTCAAGGGGGAGAAGTCAAAAGGTCCCCTTTGCCCAAGACCCTTCTCCCCAGATGGGAGCTATTCAGCTTCCCCCATCCATAGGGACCCGAAGCCGTGTCCACCTCCCGGTTGCCGGCATACGGCCAGCTACCCCTCATATAGCATTCAGGGGGGCTCGCTCCCTCCTGTTGATGATATTTTACTTTGTATAATTAAACCTTAATGAGAATAGGGACCAGAGCTTCCCTAGCGAGTAGCCTAACCTCTGAACGAGGGAGCCGCTCGTTCCTAATTAATAAATACCTATTGGTATACAAAGCAGAGAGCTCCAAGCAGGAGGGCAGCCCAGCACCTCCCATCCACCATCGTCCTTCAGTGCTTCCCGGTGAGCGGCGGGTCCAAATTTCCCAGGCAAAAAGGAGGAATCGTTCCCAGGCGGCTGCTCTAAGCCCTCAGCTACTGGATTAAACCACAGTTATCACCACTCCATTTCTTCCATCAATCTAAACCCTATTTTTTTTTTTCCCCCTCCTGCAACTGAGCATTTTGATTAATTCAAATCACATCACTCCCAGACAAGCAACGCAGCGAATTTACTATCCGCTGAAAAACACTTGTTCAGGTGGACGGAGGCTCCTCGGCTCCCAAAGACCCAGCTCTGAGCCGCTCTGGCGTACGGGAAAACCACCTTAACCTTAAACGCTCCGCCAGCACCAGCGAGCCTTGGAGGAGCCAGCCTAAACTGGTGCGTCCCCAGCAGCCTCCCTCTGTCTCTTTGAACAAGCCCCGAAAGACAAATGTCAAAACAACGCTCCACCACGTCCTCAAATACAGCGTTTGATGGGCGGAGGAGGAATGCTGGCAGTGCGTGAGGTTGGGTTTTAGACCTCATGTTAGAAAAATGCCTTTTTTCCCCATCCTGCAACCCAAAATATAGCCCTAGCTTAGCTTGACCGACTCAAATTAAAACTGTTAGCAGCTGCTTTACTATTATTTTAACTTGAGTTGGTGAAGAAGTAGCTATTTTTTTCAGGACAGGTAACCCCTAAGGTGTCCACTTCTCATCACGAACGTCCCAAGGCACAGCGCTTCTACAAAGCAGGAAAATTTTATAATCCCCCATCACACGTAGGAAACTGAGGCCCAAAGAGGGGGAACTTGCCAACATCTGTGGCAGAACAAAAAATCAGGTGTCCCGAGTCCCCCACGAGCTCCCGATGACTGGGCCATCCTCACTCTCCAAACCAACGAAAGCCCTGAAAAAGGACACACTTAAACAGGCTTAACCCTCCATTAAATCAGTTCGGTCTCACTCGGTAATTTACTGTTGCAAGCAAAATCAATTTAAGCAAAGGTTAAACTAGTTCTGTCTGTATTAGGAGTTTGCACCATCTTAAATAAATTGATTTAAAATCAATTTACTTGATTTTGTGCAACTTTTCTAATACAAGCAAAGACGTCGCTAAGCTCAGGTTGAGTTTCGGTCCACTGCTTGCTTTATTTCATTGCTGGCGCTTTCCCAAAAGATGTCAAATGCCAAATTTGGATGATAACTTTAAGTAATGACAAAGGACTCCATAGTTAACCCAGCTTTAAACAGATATTATCTCCTACAAAAGCCATGGTACTCTTCCAAAAGGAGGTAGCATTGCCCAAAGTTTTCTGGGCAGCACAGAAGAAAGTCCAACCTGCTTTTCCCAAGCAACCAAAGGAGAGTCAATGCACAAAAAAAACCTTTTCTTTTTTTGTTCCCCATCCCTGGGTACTGCCCTGCCCTCTCTTCTTTGGTGGTCCAGGCTTAGATCTCAAGCAGGTCCAGGTGGGGCTTCAAAGCATCTTTAGCATGACGAGGACTTAATAATAACCCATCTCTTCAACTTCTGCAAAGCCCTCTCTGAAATGAGGCCATGAAAGCACCCTATTGACTGCCTCATCCCATCACGAGGGTGGAAAAAGGAATAAAAATAGCTTGAGCACAGTGCAGAGCACTGCAAGGGGAAAAAAAAAAAAAGAAAGTCAGTCCCTTCTCTTTGTCAAGCAAAACTGACCTCTCATCCCATGAAGAATAACCCCCCAGCAGACTGCCGCAAGCCTGCAAAAAACAGGGTACCATTTGATTTTCACCTCTGCGGTCTGCGTAAAATGGTGAGGCAGGACCTTTTGCGTGCATCCTCATCTCTAACCCCAAAATTCCTGGGGCATGAGGAGCCCAGCCATAGAGGTGGCATAGAAAACAGCAAGTCGAGGGGTTGCATTACAGTCTTAAGGGGCAGGATGCACGCAGGTGGGACGAGGATGGAGGAGTCACCTAGAATTGGGGTAGTAGAGGTCTAGTCAATATAGAAAGACGTCCCAAAAGACCATATAGTACACTGAGACCTGAATTACTCATTGCTATCCCTTGAGTACCGCAGGAACCACGTTGTCAAAGATCTCTCCCCCGCACCGTACCACGCCAGATGACGTTATCCTCCGGAGCAGTCAGTTCTTCCTGAGGTCTGCTAAACTCTCAGCCTCCATAATAACTTGGGACAAGAGGTCTCACGGGGCGATTGCATCCCTACTAAAATTTTATTATGGATATAAAATTCCCCTGTATCAGGCTTAATTTTGTTAATTTTCAATTCCACAGGACATCCCTTGGATATTGAATTACCAGAGAGCAAGGAGGAGTTGCAGCCGACCTCCTCTCCGTCATTAACCATCCCATGAACACCGCAAAACGCTCCAGAAAAGACTTGAAATATTTGGCAAACGAGACCCTGATCTCTCCATCACCTCCATGGGCAAAACAGAGGAGTAATTCATTTGCACCCAGGGCAGATGCCTGGGTGATGGCCAAGCACCTCCGTGCTTGGTTGCAGACCAAAGGAAATAATTTTAGGGTATGAGTGGCCGTGCCCTCACCTCCTGCAAATTTGCAGCTGCCCATGCAAGAGATTGCAGAAGGTTTGATGCTCCCTTTGCTGACGTTTTATTCTTGCACCTTACCCCACGGTGCAATTATACATTGCCCAACCAACCACCTCCTCTAGTTGCTTCCACTGCTCCCATCCCCGGGCGTTACGACAGGAACTATTTGCAAGTTATGTATTTCACAGCTGACAATGCAGGGAGTGACATGCAGAGATTGGATTTTATTTCCCAGCTCTACGGGGTGGAGAAGAAAAGGATCAGAGGGGAGGGGAGAGGATTTGTGGGTTTGGAGGAGGGGGCTGAGGAGAGGACAAGGCTGGAAATTCCCTCCTGGCAGCCCTTTTCAAGAAGAGTTATTAGAATTTATTTTCAATTATACACAAGAATAAGCTGTCTGCAGTATAGTTAACTTTCAATTTCAACCAATTTTCGACGCATTCAATCATAGATGCCTCAGTGATTAAGAATCTATGTTGCAAAACAATTCCCACTTTGCAACAATGCAATCAAACAGATCTACAACTCATAACCCATTATCCAAGAGTTTCTCAGCTCATTGGTGAAGTGAAATAGGATTTACCAAGCATCCCCTTTTTTACCCGACGAGCCCCCAAGCTCATTTGCAAACAGATCTGCGACTCAAAACAACCCAGGCAGGGATTTTATTTTTCTCGTGGTTTGTGTTGGTTTTCCTCCTCCTCTCTCCGGCGATGCAGAAGCGCAAGGGTGGGATGCAGCGGGTTTGCTGTTTGCAGCTTTGGGGGGCTTGGGGTTGTCCCCTCGCAGCGGAGATTCATCAGAGGGCAGTGGGGGACCGGAGGGGGACCTTCCACCACCCATAAGGGTGAAGGCATGCAGCCGCTTCACCTGCAGCTGGCTGCTTTCCCCCCACCCTTTTGCATCTTAGCAAATGCAACGATGCTCCGACCAACAATATGCAACAGGTCATGACAGCCAGCAACACGCTGTACCCCTTCCCCACCCCGGGCTCGGTGATGCACCCTGCCTTCCCCCATCCTGCCGCAGCCCCTGGGGAGGAGGGGAACCCACCCAGGCTTTGCAGGGCTGGAGGAGGACGGTGGCTAAAGGATGCCTCCTGCCTCCGCAGCCCCAAGAAGCACCGGGTAAATTGAGCCTCTGTATGGCGAGCACGCCACGGGGGCAGCGACTTCAAAAACAAGATGTTTCCTCTCCTGAGACCATTTTAAGTAGATAAATATGATTCGGAGCAGCACAGACCCCCTTACAACCCTCACCGAGCAGAGCAGCCAATTATTCCTGCTCCTAGAGATGCTAACGTGCCCATCTGCTATTCAGCACACGGAGCACGACTGTCCAGCCCTGCTCACGGGGCCCTCTGCAAAAGGCCACCGGGTCCCTCTGGGAAGGGACAGGTCACAATTTCACCGTGAAGATGTTGGGATAGAAGAGGTCAGGCTGATGGGAGAGGAGGAGGAGGACTTTAAAGCTCGCTGAGCCTGGAGGATAGGCAATAAAGCACCCAGAAGCCTGCTGAAAGAAATGGCTTTCCTGGGCAAAGTGTCATTTTGTCAAGTCTGAACTTCTCCCTGGGAACAGAGTTGATTTTGAGTAAAAACCATCAGGAAAAAAAAAAAAAGCACGAGGGACCAGGTGTTTGAATGACACGCTTTGGAAAGGCAAAGTGGAAGCGCCACAAAACAGCTGCACAGACCTCAGACTGGCTCCCTATGCTCCAAAAATTACACCCTACGGAAAGCGCATTGATTGAAGACCCAAAAATCCCCCGTTTTGCCCTGATTTGGGACAGTGGGCACTGACAGGGACCACGGAAGCAGACAGATGTTCCCATTAAGGGACGGCCCTGGCAGAAGACAGGCTCCCCATCCCAAAGGACCACATGCGCACCCCCTGCACCGGCTCCTCTCTCTCTTTGATGCCGACAAATAACAATTTCAAACTGGGGAAGACACCTGGGAGAGCCGAGGCACTTGTGCTACAAGATAATTAGAGATTATTATAATCGAAATTTCATTGCCACATCAAACTGTGTCTTTTAGCATTAATTAATCTCCTCTCCCAGCCTCTGAGCACTCTCGGCTCTCGCGCTGTAGGACAGCAGCTTGTCAAACACACCAAAGACTTGCATCTCATTACCTTATCAGAGGGGGCGAGCGGGGAGCCGGGGAGCAGCAGACAGACTCCCCGGCGCAGCCAGGGACGTGAGGACGCCTGCAAACCCGCTCCCTGGTTTGCAAACTTGTCGAACAAGGTGCACGAAGGATCTTCTTCCTCTCGCTGCTCCTCCCTTCCTCTACCTCTCGCCCCCTCCCTGATAAAACCAGGCCTGGAAAAGATGCTGCTTCCTCACCGGGAACTCATCCTGCTCCACTATACCACCTTGAATAAATCATATAAATTAAACCCGCTGACATCCTTGCAGGGAGTGGGGTGCTCGTGCCTTGCTTTCCCAAGCGATCCAGGCTCCAAAGAGGCGATGCAACTAGGCTGCCATCTCAGTTACGTTGTAAAAATCCACTTTTAGCATCCCATTACCAGCCTGATGTATGATACTTTCCTCCTTCGGGAGGTTTGGGGAAGATGTGAGGGTAAATCCAGTTTTCTACATGAGGTTCAGAGCATCTGCTGGATGAGACCAGGCAAGACTGGCCTTGAGGGACCAACTAAGAGGTGGGAGGATGGACCCAGCTTGAGACACCTTAAGGAGACCTATTTCAGCACCTCTAAAAAAAAAAAAACCAACCCCAAAACATACTAAAAAAACCCCAAACACCTGCAAGGGGAGAAACCTCAGCACAGGAACCTGGTGCCACGAGCCAGCCACAGCAGTGGCTGAAGAAACTGGCCGGGACTGGCAGCAAAGACTGTGTATATATTAGTGATATGCATGAGATGCTATATGTTCTAGTCATTGATTCTCCGCCGCTTTCATACCTCATCTGGAAATAAATATCCTCTCCCTTGTTTCCACCTCTCCACTCCCCCCTTTCCCCGTTATTGGCTTTGTGACGGAAGGCTTTAATTTATTCCCCCTGCCATATCTTCGCGCCGCTGTTTTCTTGCGATTTACACCATATATTACCCACCGTCTTGTGTCATTTAACTCTAGAAAGCGCTCTGAGATACAGTTTGCTTGAAGGATGCTGGAGCCATTAATCCTGATTCCACAGCCCTGCAGAAGGCCCATGGCATTGCCACTGTGCACACGCACGTAACCCTCCTTGGTCCTGCTCTTTTACAGCCATCCCTGCACCGATACCCCCTGCCTGGCCCCGTTTTAACACCAAATAAGTAAAATCAAGCCCCTCTTGAGCACGCACGGTTTCCTCCCCTCCCTATCAGCCAGGCAGAAGCTCGTGGGTGCAAACGGTACCAGCTCCAGGAGAGCGTGGTGGGCAGCTGGATCGTGGCAAGCAGAAACCAGTCCGGGGAGGAGAACTACCAGTCCCCTTCGTCCTGGAAAATGGGACTATGAGAACATGAGAAACGCATCAACTACGGCAGATCCTCTCCTCTGAGCCGCTAAGTGCCACGCTGCCTGGAAATTGCTCACCAGAGGGAGAGCTTTGATGAAAAATAGAAAGGGAGGAAAAAAAAAAAAAGAAAAAAGAAGGAAAAATTTAATGACATGAAAAAATGTCATTTATTTTATTTATTTATCGGAATATTTCCGTGTGGGAAGAGGAGGATGGGCATAATTATTCATTGGATTCTACACGGCAGGCTCCGCAGGGAAACGCCGCCGTCGCGCTCGCGTCCCCGCGCCGCCTGACACGTCGTTAGGGTGTATTTAATTGCGCTGGCGATTGAGAGATGAGAGAGCCCCAGCCTCAGAGAGCTGCAAGTTCAACACAAAACCCTCCCCGCTTCAGCAGGGGCCGGGCACTGAGCGACTTTCATCGCAGGGAACCAGTCACCCAACAGCTACGCAGACTGGAAAAGGCGAACGAGCCCCCCGTACCAAACCCATGCCTGACCTTGCGCTCACGCCTATTTCACAGCGAACAAGCGCTATCTTGATGTAAAACCACGTCTGTTTTTAGCATCGCTGACACAACAGCAATCTGCAGCCTTCCTGTGGCATTTTCCATATGCAGATCTCACCGGGAAGGATATTTTCTTGTTCTTATTTTACCGACGGGGAAACTGAGGCACTTGGGCAGCAAACTGGCTTCTCCTAACCCGTGCAATGCCCGAGCAGCAGCGCTTTGGCTCCTGCCTGTTGAGGCTGTGCCTCCTCTCCTGGCCTGCTCCGGAGATGCTGCATTTCAATAACTCCTCGTTTCTGCCGCACGCATGGTAATTTTAACAGCCTTCCCACCACAGCAGTGATGAAGCAGCAAGGTTTTTGCAGGGAGAGGTGATATCTTTCATTAGAGCAGCTGAGGCAGTTGGCAAAAGCAGCTTTGATGCTGAAAAGCCGGATCTGATTGAGCCCTGATGAAGGGACGCGGCATTTGTCCACCTTCCCTGGCTGCCTAATAAAACCTCGCTCCTTCAGCGCGCTTCCCTGCTAAAAAACTTCTTAAAACAGGGGAGCAGCAAACAGCAGCCAGCCCCTACGCCTCCTGCATTCAGCACGCCGCACGCAACATTTGCAAAAACCCCTGGGATTTGCAAATATTTCTATGATTTCCCAGCGGTCCGCGGAAACGTCGCAAGCAAGAAACTATTACAAGCCCACGAATAACGGGTGACCTTAAATTACCACTTGGATTCAAGCAAAATGCTCATGAGTCCCTTTTTTTGGAGGGGGTAGGATCAGTTTTCTGATGCCCCCAGGAGAAAAGCAGTTGTCTGAAGCAACAGGCGCTTTCTTTCCGTTACTGAAGCCAAAATAACTGCCCACATGCAGACCCGCTCATCTGCACGCAGCTTAGCATCTCCCAGGAGGAGGAATGGAAGAAGGCTGAAGAGGTTTGGTTTTGTGGTTTGGGGTTTTTTTGGTTTGGTTTTGGGGTTTTTTTTGGGAGGATTTATTGTTGGGTTTTTTGTTGTTGTTGGGTTTTTTGTTGTTGTTTTTTTAAAACCCTATAATTTAAAGGGCAAAGCACTAACGAGTGCGCAAGGGCAATAGGTGACAAATGCCTCGGTGAAAAATACAAAATTACCATTTTAATGGATGAGTGTTGACTCCCTGGCTCTCCCCGGGGAGGCCTGTTTGATTTCGTTAGCTTGTTAGCACAAGGATTTGACACAAGCGATTAATGCCGAGTTCATTAAGGGGGGGTGAGTGCTTCTTCTTTTCTTCTGGATTCAGCCCAGGGAAAGGGGCAGGGGAGGAAGGCGGGGAGCAAATCTGCTCCATCAGTGGGAAGGCTGCACCAGAGGACGCAGAGGACAGAAGCAACTCAGCGCACCAGTGTCCAACCCAACTCATTGGCATCAGCCCCTGAAACACAGCGGCATCAGGATGCTGCGTATTTTGGGGTTCGAGCTTCCATCTCTGCCCCCAGCACCCTCACACCCCAAGCAAGGAATTACCCTCCATCCCCCCAAACAACACCACAGTGACCAGCTCTGATCCCTAAGCCTGAAAATGTTCAACCACCGTGTTTGCCAGCAAGATCCCAGCTCTGCAGCGGGGAGGAACCAAGGCAGAGCCCTGGGAAGCGCTGACCTTGCCCACGGGCACCTGGAGCATCACTGGCAGAAGCCACCGTTGGACCAGAGTCACCAGCCACAAGGACGTGTGAATCAGCCTCTCGGCAGCGGGGCGATGCAGGCACCGTACCCACGGCTCTGCCACCCCAACCGGCCTCTGCAGAGGGGTGCTACGGGGTGGGCTGCATCCAGCCCTGCTCTTCCCACAGGCGCTCACGGCACCGGCTACTGTCCCCAGCCACCAGCCAAAGGGGAAAATCACCATCCCTTAGAAGGGAGGCAGAGCGGTGCCATCCGGAGCCAGATCCTGTGCCAGAGCTGTGCCGTGATCCAGCCAGGCTCAGGGAACAGCTCCGCTCTGACACTGCAAGGTCAGCTCCTGCCTCCTGCCCCAGCTTTGGGAGCTCCCCACCAGCCGTGACACCTCTCTTGCATCCAGCTTCTGGGTTTCCCTCCCAGGGGAAGCTCCCTCTGGCACAGCTGGGAGATTTCAGAGCCTTTGGAGAGAAAGAAGGAGCAAGTAGGGATGAATCCCCCTTTCCAGGGGGACATTGGATGCTTGGAGGAGCCAGGGCTGCCTGGCCTGAGCCAGGAGCACACCGCAGCCCAGCTGCCTGCTTTCCCCTAGCCCTTAGTTCACATAAAGCCCCTGCTCAGCAAGATCAGTTTGTTTGAGGGCTTTTTGTTGAGGAAGCACAAGCGAAGGTGGAAGGTTAAGTCCACTTAGCTGCTCTTTGCAGGCTCTCTGGCCGGTTTGGCAGATGAGTTCCTGCACAGCAGGCAGCTTTGAGAAATGAATGCAGCCAGCCCCGGCTGCGTCGATATGCCCTGTCCTCTGTCCCCCCCCCCCGAGTGAAACACAAGCCTGTCCATCTGCAGAAACACAGCTTCCCCTTACCCGCTCCCATCCACAGCACAGCCAACTTGCACCCCCCCGGCAGCCCCCACCACCGATGCTCCCGCAATTTCACCAAGAGATGCAGAGCCATTTGCTATGTGTTGATCTGCTTGAGAGTAGGAAGGCTCTACGGAGGGATCTGGACAGGCTGGATCGATGGGCCAAGGCCAATTGTATGAGATTCAACATGGCTGAGTGCCGGGTCCTGCACTTGGGCCACAACAACCCCATGCAGCGCTACAGGCTTGGGGAAGAGTGGTTGGAAAGCTGCCTGTCGGAAAAGGACCTGGGG
>VYZW01029303.1:4928-108553 GCA_013401315.1 Balaeniceps rex | reverse complement strand
CTGGGGTTGTTCAGCCTGGAGAAGAGGAGGCTGAGGGGAGACCTCATCGCCCTCTACAACTGCCCGAGAGGAGGGTGCAGGGAGGTGGGTGTTGGTCTCTTCTCCCAAGGAACAAGCGATAGGACAACAGGAAATGGCCCCAAGTTGTGCCAGGGGAGGTTTAGATTGGATGTTAGGAAAAATTTCTTCACGGAGAGGGTTGTCAAGCATTGGACGAGGCTGCCCAGGGAAGTGGTGGAGTCCCCATCCCTGGAGGTATTTAAAAGACGGGTAGATGTGGGGTTTAGGGACGTGGTTTAGTGGTGGACTTGGCAGCGCGAGGTTAAGGGTTGGACTTGATGAACTTGAAGGTCTTTTCCAGCCTAAGCGATCCTATGATTCTATCCAGCACAGCTCTACCATGGGAGGGGCAGCAAGGCGGAGAGGGGAGAGAAGTGATTGCAACTAAAAAGGTTTTTGTTTTTGTTTTTTTTTTTTCCTTTTAAAAATAAAGCCCTGCCTCTCTTTTCCTTTGGCTCCTTCCCCCTTAATCTTCTCTCCTCTGGCCTTTCTGCTAAGCGCAGCTCCCCAAGCAGGGGGCTGCATTTTCATATCCCATCACCTGGGGCTAAGAGCTGTAAAGATGCTTCTCGGTCACAGCTGTACCCTGCCACATCAGCTCAAGTCATCGGGCCATTACTAAACCATTACCAGCTTCTCACAGATTTTTTTTTCCCCCTGCTTTCCCCAGATGCCGATAGATCTCACCGGGTCCTCAGAGGGGGCCTGAAGACGTCACCGGCTGCAGCAATTCTCAACTGCTCCTCAGACCGCTCTCCCAGACGGAGAGGCTCGTATTTTAGACAGGCAATTAGCTTTTGTGCTGCACTTTGCATTTTGCAGCAGGCGACAGGCACGCTCGCAGACCTGGGATGTGCCGGGAGCGCTGGCAGCCCGCTCACCTCCCGACACCAGCCCTGTTCTGCCGGTTTGCAATGCGCTCCCATCGGGGAAAGCTCCCCTCCGCAAGGCTCCGCATCCTCCTACCTCCCCTGTGAGGAAGGCAGCTCAAGAGGTGGTGGTGAGACGGGCAGGTTTAATGATAAAGACATCCCTCACCTCTGCTGAGCACAAACCAGCTCCCCGGGGAAGGCAGGCAGAGGGTCTGGCAGAGCTGCCACAACCCCGTTTCAGATGAGAAAAGGCGGCATGGAAAGGGACAAGTGGCACCACAAGAGCCAAACACGCTGGGGATGCAACTCAGGAGCCCCAGCACAAACATCAGCTCTGCTGGGAGAACAAGCACCGGGGACGTCGACTGCACCAGGAGCCGGGTCGGGCAGAGACTGGCAGAGACGCACAAACACTCATTTCAGCCTCAGCTCTGCGCAAAGCCCACGAGCAAAGTTCATGCACGAGCTCTCCTCGACGCAAAGCTCACCGGGAGCTCGGTTTGGCGCAAGCTGGTGCCCCAGGCAAGCACCGAGCGGTAGATTTGGGCCGGCACAGCGGGTTGCACGCAGGAAAGCCCCGATGACAAATTGCATCCGCACCGTGACGCCAATTAGCTGCTCCGAGAGGTTAAGACAATGCAAGCCCCGTCCCTGCCAGACAGAAGATGCCAAGGGACCGTGTACTGAAAGGTTTGGCCTCCTTAGCATCTCTCCAAAGTAATTCCACTTGTAACTCATAAAGCTTCCCCAGCCGACTGCACTGTGCTTGCCAGCTCCTGGATGAGACAGACATTTGTATGAGATATACAAAGCCATTTAGCTGTTCAAAAGCTATCAGCACTTACATGCAAGGTTGAAGCAGGACAGATTCTGCTGTATTCAGGGCATCAAAGGGGATTATCCGGGAAATGATAACAGATTTTAATTTAGATCGTCCAAGATGGGTACTGGGGCTGGGGAGGGAGAGCTAGAGAAAGCAGCTAGCTTAGCTCCAGATTGTAAGGGGCGGGGGAGAGAAGAGAAAAATAAATAAAAAAGGAGAGAGAGCTGATCGCAAAAGTTACGTCCAGCATTTTTGCCATGCTGACCACGGAGCCTCGCACGCACGGCAGCCGCGCTGTCGTCCCTCTGCCTGGTTGCCTGCCTGCACTCCTTCCCCGCCTAATTCCCCCCCCATCCTTCACAATTCCAGGGTGAACACCGAGCCTCAGCCCCCTGCCACCAAATATTGCCATTTTTCCTGGGCACAGCCTCTTTTCCTGCTCAGAAATATATTTTCTAGGCAGGAGAGGAAGAGGCTGCCCATCCGGCTGCGACTGCCCGGTATCAGGCAGTCTATCAACGGCGTCTGGGTACATTAAGTTCTCCTTTGCAGCGAGATCTCTATATTCATGTCCTCCCAACCTGATTTTCCATGCAGATTTAAAGAGCTCTACGCAACGAACACCGCTACCCTTCGGGCACGCCGCTGCTGCGACACAGGCAGGAGCGCTCGGGTTTACGTAATTTCAGGTATCTAATTTGAGAGGCAGGATCTGAGGATTTCCACGCAAGGGAAGGATGGATGGAGGAACCTCCTGAGATGATCGATGGGAGCGTTCCGTAAGCTGCTTTTTGGAGTTGCTGGAGGCCCTACTAAATTTTGGACGCTCCCCTCAAAATCAAAACTTCTAATTAAAAACCACAAAAAAAAGGGGCCCTGGCTTTTAAATTGTTTTAATTGAAGATACATTGCAAATCCTTCCAGATTGATGAACAGTTTAAGTCAATCCCAACCCTTGTTTTCTTTTTAGAAGCAGCTATTTGCCTCATGTCCTCCCCTGCCACATGGCTTCTTTGCAGGTTTTGCCTTTCTATTTCCGACAGTCCCAGATGGGATCTATGAATAAAACCAAAGAAGAGCTGGAGATAGGCTCCGAGTCATTAACGCAGCAAATATAGACACTGCTCAAGATCTAAAGCATGGAGCAGAGGGGAAGAAAAGCTTCCACCTCTCTTCTCAGGGACGGATCCAGGCTGATGTGAAATGATGCATCCCCGCCGACATTAACAGGGCAAGGGGTCTGGTTCTTCCTTTTTAATCCCCAGATAAATTCAGTGTACACAGGCAGTATATAAAATGCCCTCCCTGGGAGTTAGGGGCTTCTGGCCATGCATAGCACAACCTTCCTGCCCAAAGTGCCCATCTTATGGGTCTGCTTTTGGAGAAAAAGCCCAAATATCCCAAAGTGATCTGCTGGATGACGTATCTTTCGCCTATGGAAAGGTGTTTTTTCCATGGAGTTCCATGGGAACCGGATCCCATGGGTGCAACACAAATTTACACACCGGTGTGACCTGGGTGTCTGCCCAGAGACCTCTGCATCACAGCCACCCATCCCCAAAGCACACGTCCTCAACATGCAGCAGGGATGCGGCCGGCTCAGGGGGGAGACACCCACCGACTTGTCCAAGAGGACAAGACCGAGAGGGTAACTTGGAGCTATTTTCGGTCCTGACCACTTTGGCATTTTGACCAAAATCCTGGCATTTTGTCAAGGAAACTTCTTGGCAGGGTTTCCCACCCAGCTTTGCACAACTGGGCTGCCTGGGTGGCTTGGGAGAGGGATCAAGCCCAAGAAACGCACCCAGCATCCCAAAACAAACCCAATTCCTCCAGCTTCCCAAGCCAACGCTCAGGACAGGTCTGCAAGCACGACCTGTGCGTGGACTCGCTGTTTATAAAGCTATTGCAGAGCACCCAAAACCAAGAGGGATGAGCCCCGTGTGACAACCTGAATGTCACCAGCCCCACCAGCACAACCCAAAGTCCCATCTGCTTCCAGGCCTCTGAGGTTGACCTGATGTCCAGTGAGATAACGAGAACCCCTGAAAAGCACCCAAAACCTTGGCAGAAACCCACCCATCACCCATGCGGTCCATGGAGAAAATCCCCCGTCGCCCCCCCCAGAGCAAAGCTGCCATCCGTCCTTGGTTCACCTTCTTGGCAATTAAAGTAATAAATAAAGGTGAAGGAATCTCATTTCATTTTTAATGCAAAAGGCATGAAAATAGAGAACGAATGGCACCGCTGAGAGGCAAGGGGCCATAATTAAACCCTCCTCCTTTTTATTTTTTTTTTTTTTGCTGTTTTTCTGAAGGCCTGACTAAAGTGCCTGCAAAACCTTCCTCCACAAAAGCGGGAGAAAGACCCCCCCTTCCCCTCCCACCGCCCGCCACTAAATGGAATGAAATGGATTTTTCAAATGTCGTGCTAGTATCCACTTAATAATAGATTTTCCTATAGACAGGACAATAATATATATTTTAATCACTATTCTACAGGCAAATAAACGGGATGGAAGCCTGGCCTTCACTGGCGCTTGGAAATTATGAATTTTTCAATAACCTTTTCTATTATTCATCCTGTGTTATTCCGTAACATTTCTATGTGAGGAATGTGCTTGCCAGACAATTTATGAATCTCTTCTTTTATTTATTAAACAGCAAGGTGTCTCCCTGAAACCCCTCCTCCCTCCTCTGGAAAGATGTCGGTGGAGCCTGAGCAAGGCTGAAGACATATATAATTACACCTTGGGTTATTAATAATTTCCCCTCCGTAAGAGCGGCCACGTGAGCAGCTCCTGGGATGCAGCTGGCTCAGCCTCAGGTGGTTTTCAGGGCAGATGCGGGGAACAAAGTCCAAAGTTTAGGGAGCGGGAAGAGGGTAATGGGGTGGGCTCAAGGGAGACGGCCCAGAAAAGCATCCTTCCCAATGTGGCGTAAATACAGGGAGGGATTCACCGCCGGCGCAGCTCCCTTGGCTCCGGTAGGGCTGAGCCAAATTAGAGCTAAGGGCTGGGTCCGTGGTCTTGCGTTTGGGAGAAGGGATGTAAAGCCAGCTCCGCATCCCTGGGTCCCACGGGTGCCCTTCATGAGGCTCTGCACCGTGCCTCGCTGGGTAGAACCGCCGGCGGCCAAAAAAAAAGCCTTTTGCACACCAAAACGCCGGTGCCCTGCTCTCCCCCAGCGTTTGCACAGTGACCTGCTGCAGGAAAGGCCCCGTAAAGAAAAATAATGCCCTTTTTCACCTCCTTGGTAGTGCCGATGCCTCCATCTCCTCCCTCCCTCCCTCCCCAGCAGAGGGGGCGAGCGCGTGCTGGGACTTCGCCGGGTGTTTGCGATGCCGTGTACGGCACGGGAGGGGATCAGAAAGGGAAGCACCGCTTCCCGACACCTAATACCGGCTTAATTACCTGATGATATCTGTGCCTTACGTCCCTTCACAATGCAGAGACCTTGGCAGCTGAAGGCAAAGAGATCCTTTGATGGGAACCAATTAGGAATACAGATCCAACGTTCAAGAGAGCTGAATGGTTTATGTGTACGTCAAAAAAAAAAAAAAAAGCAAAGGAGGCGACAAGGAAGAAGACCTGGAATTAGTCTAAGTGCTGTGCTCATGTATACCCACAAGGTAATGCTTAAAAAAATTTATAATTTAGAAGGAATAACCTCTTGGGGAAGGGGGGGTGCTCTTTTTGCAGCAACCGGGACCTTATTATTTTGCAAATGACTTCTCCATCGCAAGGCAGAGCCTCTCGCGCTAAAATACGTATGAATAAATGATACATGGAGGAGCCGCTTTATGCGGATTCTTGGCTGAGATAAGAAGGGGGGGGGGAAGAAATAGAAAATTAAGGCGTAGATTTCCCATAATGTTCCTGCTCCCATCCCCAAGGTTCAGATACCAGCACCATTTGGGAATTAAAAAAATAAATAAATAAGTAAAATAAAATGATAGAAAAAACACCGCCTGGAGCTCTGCACTTAGAAAGAGGGAGAAGGGTTTTAAAAATGTGATGAAACATCTAAAAGCAGCTTTGGCAGCACAGCTCGAAGTGGGTCACAGCAGCGAGACCATCCCTACACGCATGGTCCTGGTTGAGCATCTGGGGACCTTATCCCACACATGGAGAAATCGAGTTCACGGAGCGAGCCACCAAGGGCTGACCAAACTCAGATCCGAACCCCATTTCCCCCATCCACGCTCAGTATCTTTAATTAGATTCTCTCTCCTGCCCATCGCAAGGACACAAGGAAGGATGTCACCCCAGTCGTGGCCAGAAGCCTATTTCATACCTGTTCAAATACTGATAACTCTTACTTAAGTCAGGTGGCTGCAGGCTGACGCTTGGCAAAATATTTCTCTGATAACTGCTTGTAATCAGTACGGGAAAACAGCCCCACCGAACCCAGCAAAAATAAAAAAAAAGGGGGAAAAAAAAGCAACCGTGAGAAAAGGACAGTGACAGGGACAGTAATGGATTTTCAGGGGCGGGAAATGCTTTTGCCGAACTTTTTGTTGTTGCAACAGGGAGCTGGAATTGGAGGAATTGATTGCAGGGCAAGGAAGCGGCTCGATGCACCGAGGCCGGCGCGCCAGCCGGGAGAGCACGTCCCTGTGCCACGGTCCTCTCTAGACAGCCTCCTGAAAAAAAGAAATCATTCTCCTCCTGTTGTTACTGATATCGTGGTAACATGGAGACCCCACGAGGCAGAGCCAGGGTCCCACCACCCCAAAAAACCCAACTAAAACAAGTAAAAGCTCCAGGAAACTCATTTCTTTCTCTCCCTTGCAGATGAGGAGGAGGTCCACAAAGAACCACCAGGTAGGTGCCATCACCAGGACTGCAAAGCCTGCTGCTGAGGCAGAAACCTTCCATATTTTACGCCAGGTATGAACTGGAGTGACTGTGGGTGCAGAGTGGCACCGATTCCCCAACGCCCTAATTAGGCAGAATTCATATTTCATGCCCAGCGCTGGTTATTTTTAAACTTGCAAATCTAACGTGAGCAGAAAGCTGAGAAGACGAGTGGCTCCAGCCAGAGCGGGGAGAAAGAAAGGTCCATGGTCAACGGCGGCATGGGGGGTGAAGCAACAGGAAAGCAGGACACGAGGAGGGCTGGGAGTGTTGTAAGCAAGGGCAAGTGCAATCCCCAGTGTCAATGCCGTCGGTGAGCAGCAGAGCTGCCCAGGACAGCCAGGAACCTCCCAGCATCCACTTTCAGAAGGGTTGGGAGAAGGGAGTGATTGCCTAGGGGAGGATTTCCAGGCAGACAGAGGAAGTGGTGGCTCAGAGATGGGAGAAGGAAGCCTCCTCAGATCACCATCCTTGTGCGCCCCTCTATAGCAGCGTCAGCATGGAAGACTAACCTGCTTTTCCCCAATCCCATAGGGATTTCTGGACACCTAGCAACAGACGCTCCCAAGCGTACACACTCGACTGCAGTCACCTCTGCAACTCCGCCAAAAGCACAGCACTAAGGGCCACCCAAAATTGAGGTCTCCCAAATCCCAACCCGTTACCTTTCCTCTCCATCTTTTTCCTCGCCAACTGTTCTGGCAGTTGGGTTCAACCCCAGCTACCAGAAAGCAACGGCTCGCTGGTGAACCTCAGGACAACTGGGAGTCCCCAGCAAAATAAAATGAAGGTACCCAGGCTCTATGATGGCCAACGTCTTCAGAAGGATCTGGTGGATCTGGCTCCACGTAGGTACGAAAAGAAATAGTTAAATTTTCCAGTGTGCTCAAGAAGTTGGCTGGTGAGTTCCTCAGAAATGCAGGAATTTGTCCAACTGTCCAAGCTGAGCGCTTTGGAAAATGCAGACTGAACTAAGCCCTTGGAAAACAGCTTCCGAGCATCTCTGAAGCTTTACCCTTAAACGACAGTCACCAGCAGCTCCAACTTTTTAATGGCACCCAAAGTATTTTCAGCCTGGTTTCCTGAGGAAATGAGGCTTACACACCGGCAGTGCCTGCCCGGCTGTTTCCTTTCTCCATCTCTAGTGATTTCTAAACCTTATAACCCATTCCAATAAAATCTGATAGAAGGACACATTTATCTCCAAGATACAAGTTTGGGGAAAATAGGAGGCTAGGCAGATGAAAGATACTATTAATGCTCTTACCGAGAGAAAGGCAGGACTGTGAATTCTACTTTTCTTAGACATCAGAAAATCTAGCACGAGCTTGCTCTCGAGACACAGACACAGAGCGATCCAGGAATAATTATTTCTGCTGCTCACGGAAGTAGCTGTGTGTTTTTTATATATATGAAATCAACACCAGAATATTTGCCTGGATAAACTAATCGAAATTGCTTGTTGGATGAGTTCACCGGCTATAAAACCCTGCAGTTACAAGGTATAATTACAGCAGCTTTTATTTTCCTCAACAAAAAAAGTCTTCATTAAAACAGAGTTAAGGTTGTAAACAGATCATTAATTTATAACAACATTATCAGATGGGTTACAGTTATTAAAAGAGCACACACCGAAGAGCCAGGAAACCGAGGACTGAAGGTTAAAACAAGCTGAAATTTGGAAAGCTGGGTTTCATAAATATCACAGCCACGGCCTGATCAGCAGCAGGGCTAATGCAGCAAGGACACACGGACAGATCTGCATTACGGATGGGCTGGTGGGAGGCACGGCGCAGCGGGGAGATGCTTCAGTAACACGCGTGGGGTGATGGGCACGGCGCTTGCCCGGGAGATCTGCCCCACTGAACAGGGCAGGCAAGCCCAGCAGGTACCCAGGAGGGTGATGCTCACCCTGGATGACACCTCCTGAGCCATTTTTGGGGCAGCAACTCATCTCACCCAGAGGCACGGATTATATCCCAAGGCATTGAACCCAATGGGGGTCTGCCCAGCTAAGCCAGCCTCACCTGAAACCCTCCGGGTGACCATGCGTGCCCGAGAGCAACGACAGGCACGGGGACTACACTAGGTGATGCGCAGCCAAGCTGCTCTTCTCTTTTGGGGGAAATCTCTTTTTAATTGCCTATGGAGAGCAAAGACCAACCCCACCACTGAATCACAGGAGATAAGGACCGTGATGAGATTCCAGCCCAGGAATTAAGGACCTGGCACGTCCCTTTGCTGCTCAATTCAAGCAAAGGTTTCTCCTAGAGGGGCAGCTAACAGAAAATGAGGGTGAGCACACACAGAGGCGGGGGGAAAATCACAGGAATTCAGAGAAAATAAGGTTTCTTCAGCTGCGTGCTTTCGCTCCAAACCTTGTGTTTGCATTCCTTTCGTCCCTCACTTTTATCGTAAGTACCGAGCGTTAGCTATCTCCCCAAAACTCCTGGAGGAGCCAAGCGAGCTGCTGTGATGGACCCAGCAAGGAAGAGACAAAGCATCCCAGGTGGCCCCAACCCCGAGCAAATCTGGGGTTTGGTGTCTTGCCATAAAGCAGGGCACAGGCACAACCGATTCCCTCCCGGCCACGGCTCGGGGCCTCTCGCTTCCCTTGAAACTTGCTTCAGGTCTGATTTCAGTGCATTGAGTGGAGAGGGGGAGAGAGAGAGAGAAATACAACCCTGGAAAACCTTTTAAAGCCTGCACAGCTCTCCCTTGATGGCACATTGTTAAAAGGGATGTTATTCCGAGGGGACACTGTGAATCTATACAGTCAATGCTCCAGCACTTTAGTGGCAAAACAACTCAATAGCCTCAATTGACTGCATGAAATTCTATCATTTTACCACTATAAAGAAAGAAGGCAGGAGAAAAAAAAAATAAATAAGAGACTACGTTGCATTTGTCTTTCGTTAGCTCCCTGTGCAAGAGCGTCTCAATCCCTGTCCTTAGCACAATATGAGCCAACTCCTAAGTGGCTACAAAAAAAACAAAAGCAGCCAAACGCATCCAAAACATGTTCCCCACACTCCAGAGCTGTTCTCATGACTACCCCAAAAAGAACAGCCTTGGTGGCATATACAAACAGCATCATCCCAGCCACCTGCCTTGATTACCACCTTAGCCCTGATGAAGATGATGGGGGATATGATTAAAGATGCTCTGAAAAGACACAGAAGTAATAGCTGAGAACTTTTTGCCTCCTTTCCCCAGCTAGGTCACTAGGTGTTCCTCCTCAGTGGCTGATTTCTTATTCCAAATTTGTCCGGACCCTGCTCTTCATCAGCAGAAGAGCTCCGAGACCGCCGGCGCCTCGATTGTTCCTCTCCTGCTGATTGGGCTTTGTGGCTCTCAGAGAGCTTCTGCTTGATGGCAGGAGTCTGTCTGCACCCTCCGTCGTCTGGCATTTAAGGGGGCTCGAAGGGATCGTGGAGGGTTCAGAGCATCGCAAAGAACCAGAGCGTGTCATTTTCTTCAAGCAAAACCCCTGCCTAGCTTCTTTTTACCCTTTTTTTTCTCCCGTACGTTCAGGAATTCAGCTGCTTTCACCACAGCGGCTAGGAAACACGCCAATAACTACGAGCTGTCCTCGATACATCCCCACAAGGGAGGCAAAAAGATGCTTTTACTTCGAGAAGCACAATCTCGCAGACAGGTCACCGGGCTGAGAGAGCAGCCAGGCGCCTGGCTCCCTCCCCACGCATTGCGGCGTGACTTTGGGCAAGTTCTCCGGTTCTCCTTTTGTTTTCCCTTTCCTTTCGCCCTTCTCTGCCATCTGACACACGGGCTGTTTCCTTGTCCCCCGTCCAAACCCCAGCCGCCGCATCGCTCCCTGCAAGCGCTAATGAGCGATGCCATTGAAACCGAGACACGCAGGGCTGAACATCTGTGCTTCCACTAAAACCTCTGGATTTAGGGGTCTGCAGGCACGGGAGCAGCACAGGCAGGGGGGCTTTGCTTCAGTCCCCAAGCATCCCCTGCCCTTCCAGCCCTCTGCCCACCCCGACAGCCTCTCCCCAGCCCCAGGGTCCATCTCCATCCCGTGGCGGCCGATATTACACCGAGTCAGAGCGTGGGACCAAGCAGCAGCTCGAGTCCTGCCTGCACCAGCTCGAGTCCTGCCTGCACCAGCTCGAGTCCTGCCTGCACCATCACATCGATGCCAGGAGGGACCACGCCGACTTGTGCAGCCTCCTCTGTTCAAGGCAGCACCTGCCGGGATTTCTCATCGCAGGCAATTGATATTCTACTGAGCATCTTTGGAAAATAAACTGCAAACAAGACGCTGCAGGCTATAAAATCACTCCCTCTCCTTTGCTTTAGATCGCAGCTTAATAAAAGCATAACACAAGCTAGCCGAGGAAACCGGCGCACTTTGCCCAACCACATCATCCCTTTGTGTATTATTAATCGGTTTCAAGTTGTACCACGGTTTCCTGGGGCGGGAAGGAGAAGGGGGTCTCCGGTTGCGGAGGAGACTGTCTTTTTCTTTCAGGATTCGGCAAGAAAAGTCTCACTTAACAGAGCAGCGGAGAAAAAGAGTGGCACTTACACCTCTGGTTCCCCGCGTTGCTCATGGTGAGGATCGATACGAAAAGTCATTTGGGGCTTATCTCTGGCAAAGGACACAAATGCGGGCAGGCTCTTCCAGCCCCAAGCTGGAGAAGGGGTTTCAGCCAACACGGGTGGAAATAGCATCGTTGCCTGGTGGGAAGATGGGGAAAACGAGGTGCGGGGCCAGACACCCCGATGCAGAGCGGGCTGTGCCGGCTGTTAACGCTGCTCATCTCCCACCCACACCTGAAAGTCCCATGCGTGGACCAAGGGCTTTGCGCTACGGGTGCCCGGGATGCAGCCCCCCTCGAAGGGCAGCAGAGCTGAGATCCCAGGGCTCCCTCGGTGGTCACGGCAGCCCCGGTCCTCCAGCTTTCTCGGAGCTGTGCTCGGCACTCCCCCGGTGAGCTGCCCACCCCCAGGCAGCCTGTTGCAAGCCCAACCAGCATTGCAAGTCCACTTTTGAGAGCTGAGCGGGGCCCTAAGCGGTACCCAGGCTTTTTACAGCAGAGCAGCTGATGTCTCTCAGCCAGAGCTTTCCCCACCTCTCCCTTGCTTCATGCTGGGTCCCCGCTCCGTTTGCGAGTGCCTCGGCGCAGGGGTCTCCTCCCAGGGCCCCGAGCTTTGCACGCTCCTGACTGCCGCAAAAAATAACGCGTACAACAACAACAATACAGAGCCTTGCAACCTCTCCCTGGACCTCAGCACGGATTTGGTTTCAGGCGCACACGGACGCCTCTCTAAAAGCTCCCGGGTCAGATTTAGCAGCAACCTGGGTACTGCAGAGCCCGTTTTAGAGCTGCTCTGAGATGCTGAGCGCTCCCGAAGAAAGGTTTCTGCATCACCCAGCCCCTGCCAGAGGAAGGGTTTTACCCCATGGCCGGACAGAGCCATGTGAAGGCAGAGAGCAGCCGTCGCAGCCCCGGGAGCGGCACGGGGAGGAGCCCAACAGCCTGCTGCAGAAGCTTCCAATAATTTTTTCGCTCCCACTGAAAAAGTACAATATATTGTCTATTTGGGAGCAGTTTAAGTTGGTTCATTTCACACAATAAATTAACCTGATCTCTTTAATAGGGGATTTTTATTTGGTGTCAAGCCCCAACCGTTATGCCAAATACTGTGCCCTGGGACTCCAGCTATTAAACTTTCTCTCTGTGCTATGTGCATACCGAGCAGAAAGCGCTGCCAGACGCGCTGCTGGGGCAGCAGGCTTGGTGACACTTTGAAATAATGACTCAATCATTTCTAAACGCCTCGGCTATTTACTGCTGCCACCTGACCCAGGAGATTTCTCGAAGCAAAACAGCTTTTTAGATTTACCAGATGGAAAACAAGGCATCGGGAGCCTCCCTGAGTGCAGACCCTTCCCCAGCTCCTGTGGGGATGCTGAGGGCAGCTCGGTGCTGCTCTCTGACTGTGCAAATTCACTCTAGGATGAGATAAAACACTAAAACCCCCTAAGTATCCTGGCCAGGAAGAATATCAAGGTTTTCCTCTTCTGGCAGGGCTCGGTCTCGACTTTCTTTCAAACAGCCATTGCAGTCCAGATAGGAGCTCAGCTCCTTTGCTGGAAATTGGTATTCTCTGTGCCAGGGATGAAATGAAGCCCTCGCGCTGGCTGTGGCCAGGTCGTTTCCAGTTGTGCAAGTAACGGCATGGATCCGGCAGCCCGCTCGCCCCCTCGGCTCTCCGCCACAGCTAATGGGGCTCCATGCCGCTTTAATGGGGCCAGAACCAGCGGCCAAGCCGGGACGTCACCGGCCCTTGCTCTGCGAGCAGAGAGGCACCATCTTTTGAAATTAAAAAAACCCAAAAAAACCAAAAAGCCCGAACCCTGAGACTTCCAATAATTCCCGAGGGGTGAAAAGTAGCTCTTGGGGAGTAGGGGTGTGGTAATTTTTCCTCCCTCCATGAAAAAACCCAAGCTCAAAGCTGCACCCCACGGCACATGGCAGAGCAGATACTGTCCCGCAAGGCTGCCCGCTCCGGCAGAGCCCAGCCCCGGTGCCAAAACCCCCCAGCTCCGGGGGGGGGGGGCAGGCTCCCCTCCTGCCCCGCTCCCCCCTCCGTAACACCTCCCATCCCGCACCGCTCCGGCAGCCGTCGCCTCGGCATCCAGCCGCTCTGCTCCAATCCACGCCTGCTTTAACAGCTGACAAATGCCCCCAGTTAATTTTTCTCCTCTACCCCTATCTGGGGTGCTGCTGACATTTTGATATTTCCCGCTGAGATTATCCTTCACATAATGAATTTTCTCCCCAGCCCCTCCTTTTTTCTGTGCCTTTTGGCTTTGCTAGCGCGCGCTCTCTCTCAACTCTGCCGACTCCAGGAGCATGCCCGACACAAGATGAATCGCCCAGAGACTCCCGGTGCATCCTTCTTTACACTTCACGTATTCCCACCGCCGATGAGAAATAGGTTTTTTCCTCATCCATCATAAGTCAGCATGACAAGGCTGTCGTTCTCCAGCACCGCATCACTGTATCATGCGCCTTTCCGTCCCGCTTGGCTGAGCAGCCCGCTTCCCCGCGAGCATCTGGGACCTTTCCAAAGTGCTTTCGGTTGTAGCGGGGATTTGGGCACTGAGCAAAAGTTATTTCCGAACTCTTCTTTCCTCCAAATTGCTCCGTCCCTCTTGGGTTGTGCCCCTGGAACACGCTGCACAGCTCAGGCGGTGTTAATGCTAAGGAGAAGTGATGCTGAAAGGGGAAACTGAGGCAGGGAGCACCTTCCCTGACTCCCATGAGTGCTGACTGTGTTGGTGGCAGAGCTGGGAATAAATATCCGCAGATCCTGCCTTTTTACCCCGCACAAAGCCAGCGCTGCTTCAATAACCATCTCCCAGCACAGCCAGAAAGCAGCCGTGACCCCACAGCTCACTGGAAACCTTGTCTTTGCCAGACAAAAGCACCCTCAAGACCCCCTTTCACTGCCCCCAAACCATAAAACACAACCCCAAACTAAATACATGCTTGGAAAACGCTCACACTATTAAATAGAAGAGCTTCCCAAAACCCGAGCGATGGCATCAAAAATAAAAAGGTAAAATCGTCAATTCTCATCTCTTCAATAAACACCAATTTTCCTCCTGCAGCATTAGTCAAAACAGAGCATTTCTGCCTTAGATACAATTTGATATGGATTCTCCCCCATTTCTGACACAGGATATTTTTCTGACAACTTCCACTTATTCAGAAGTTTCTCTCGGGCTTGGGACAGAGGGAATTTGAGGTGGGGGAATCACCTACTATGAATTCAGCCAACACCAAGGCCATCAGAAAGCCGGACCCTCTCACAGCGGTTACGGGCAACCCACTGCTTTTCACCCCGCGCTGAGCATCCTTCCTCGGAAAGCCACTTTGTGAGAGCATGACGGCAGCACTGGGGTGGTTTCGGACTGAGGATATCAGGGCGGACAGGGGAAATCAGAGGCAGGCGAGGGTCAGATGGCTCTGACTTGCGTGCTACAACCCGGCCCTGCATCAGAGCTCGTTTCCATGACAATTGCAGGTAACTTCACTCTGAACCATCAAAGAAATGGGAGGGAAAGCTGTCCGAAAGAGATGGAGAAATAACAGCTTAGCAGTAAGCCATTGGGCTTGGACCCCCGTGAGCAGGTTCCCTTCTTATCTTCAGATAAGTCACTGCATTTTGTGCTTTCGCCCTAAAAACAGTGGCAATAATGCATGTGGCGATGGGGCTGTGGGAGTCCCCTTTCTATGCCTGGTCCCTACAAAACCTGTCCCCCCCAGCAAATGAGCCCTCTCGTCATTCCCAAGACAAGCGGCTCAGCTGGGAAAAGAAGATTTAACTGTGTTTGCTTCAAAACCCCAAAATGAGTTCCCTCCCATCTGCCAGGAGACATTAATCTCCTAAGTCAGCTGTAAATCACCTGAGAACTCCCTTGGAGCATTTAGGCAAGAGAGGAAGGAGGCAGGGAATCGCGCTCCTCTCTTAGGATTCACGTCCTGCCAGGATGCTGCCTGTAAGCAGGCGAATTATCCAGCACACTTCTCAGATATAACAATTTCAGCTTGTTAGTTCACTTTCGTATTTCTTTTATCTGCAGGTAAAGAGCTTTCCACCCCAAAATGAGAATCCAGGTTCCCCAAAAGCCTGCAGATCTTATTCAACTTCCTAAATAGTGCTGACTCAGCATTACAGGGAGGGGGGAAATCCCTCTCCCATCACCGACGTTGCAGGTACCCTCGGGAGGAACTTGGCACCGCTTCTGAGCACTGGGCAGTATCACAAGATGGAGAGGAGCTTCTAGCAATGAAGCTAGAAGCAGCAAGATGGAGAAAATGTGGAATAAATAGTGGACATGAAACATCGTGCCAAACTGTGTGTGTTTGCAGACCATCCAAAACCCAGAGATACCCAACTGCCAATATTTCAGCGTTACAAAGGCGATATATATCTCTCTCTCTATATATACCTATTTTTAAACTCTCGGGCTCATTAGTCAAGTTCAAGCTGTGTTGCTCTACTAGAAAGGCTCTGATGATGCCATTTTTATTCTCTACTGGTATCTGGTTTTTTTCTTTACTTTTGCAAGTTAAAGTTTTCAAAGAGACATGCTCAAAACTCGCTTTCTGTAAACCCTTATTAACGGCAACTAATTCCGTGCAAATCTGTGGAAGATGCTCACAGTATCGTTGATTCCAAACCGTCAGCAGGAGCCTAGTCCTCAAAAATCAGGAGATTTGAAAATACTGGGGTGTGTTTTCCCTTTAATAACACCTTTCTAACCTTAAAAACTGCTTTAGGTCCATGCTTTTGAGTTGTTTCCACCTCGGTGGAAGAGGAGATCTGTCCAAGGCGTTACCAAATCCTACAGACAACGGCAAAGTACTACGTAAGGGCACTGCTGGACGCTTGGAGACCCTGGGAGAAGAATCCGAGTGCCTGAATTTTGCTGTGGCGGTACCTGCTGAATGTAAACTGCAAAATAATTGGGGGACTTGAGACGCTCATAGCTGTTTGAAATAGCAGGACGAAAGAATAACTCTTTTCTGCGAACAATCACCAAAACAAATCACTGCAGAGCATACGCTCAGGCAAATTAGGAGGCAAAGCAGAGAGACCAGCCACGTTAGATGCAACGCAAGAGGTAGAAAATTCCACAATGAATAGATGCTGCTCAGTCCTGCCGAGCCCAGGAGAGGCGCAGAGGGTGACCGAGGAGGTGGGAGTCAGGGGGCTTTTGGGGAAGCAGTCACGAGCCACCACGAGCTCACGGTGCACATCCAGCCCTCTCCTGCTGCAAGCAGGTAGCAGGAGAGATGGTGGAGGCACTGGTGCCTCTTCATATCATTTCCGGCATGCTCAAACATTTTGGCAATGCTACCGGGACATGCATAAAACATAGCAAGCTCTACCTCAACCCCAGCAGGAGATATTAACTGCATTAGCGCTGCAATCTGAATTTTATCTCCCCCAGAGCGAACACAATTACTAGCGCCACAGGAGATCCAGAGGACCCAGATTTACGTCTCCCTAACTGGGACGTTTAGAGTGAGAGGCGAGATGTCCATCCCACCCTACATAAAACCTTCCCTGCCTTGGCGGGTGATAGACACGCTTGAGATGGTGACAGCACGACGCCGGGCTCCCACCCACCCGCATCAAGCACTCGCGTTGCAAGGGCAGGATGGGGACCCAGGAATCGTGATCCTTCCACTTTCAGATAAACCCCCCAGATCTCAAAAAGAAGCATCCCTACAGACCTTGCAGCAGTCCCGACTCCTGCATTTGAGGAGGACAAGGCACCGTTGACCCCATCTGTCCCAGCTGAGCCAGCTCCTGCCCACCACGTCCAACCATGTCCCCATCCTCACCCATCTGGGTGCAGGAGGCAATGCCCATACTGCTCTGCAAAGCCTCGGCAGGGCCGGCGGTGCCCGGCTGTAAGGGATAAAGAGCTGGAGATGGACATGGGGAGGGAAAGTCTCCAGGAGGAAAGCGATGGAAGCTGTCACGTGTCACCGAGCCGCAGCCACCAAGGCTAATTGAGCCTTCAGGCCTCACTCCTCCTGATGACGGGAACGGGTGAGATTAATGAACAGAACCAATCTTCCCCCACACACACATTTTCTTTGTGATTCTTTTTTCCTAGCGATGTTTGAGCACAGCAGCAGAACAAGGATCAGCAGGGGGAATATGTAGATAATAAGTGGCCTTTAAGAAGACATCTGGGACCTGCATGTCCTGCCCAACTACAGATCCCAATCCTGCCCGACGGGCATTATTTTGACACAAAGTCCCCTTGACTCCTGCAAAGCAGCTCCATCGCTGAAGAGAGGCCAACGACTGGTGTTGCTTCAGGGACTGAGGTCATCCCTTGGTCCCCCCACCAGGAAGGAAACAAGGATCTTGGCTTTATGGGGCAGCAGGAGGCATGGTTGGCAGCTGACCCCAGCACGTGGAAGGCTCCCGACCCACCCATCGCTTCTGGGAACATGTTCAAGCTCTGCAATATCATATCCAATATTAGCACCCACCAGTCAGTGCAATATAAATATAATTACGATTTGCAGAGGAGCCAATTGCCGTTGCCACTGGGACAGCTTGGGGTTTTGAAGCAACCTTCAAACCAGGGATGGGAGGAAGAGCAGAGTCTGATGGGTCAGACCTGTGAGCAGCAGCATCTCCAGCCAGAGCCAACACCGCCCTCGCCAGCCAAAGCAACTGCACAGCTACCAAACTAAAACAAGCTCCTTGGACTTATTCTGAGTCGCTTCAGCTTCTCAAAACCATGCCTATCCCGGTGGGAAGGCAGCACAGACCCCCTCCAAGATAAGCAGCCTCCCCATCTGCAGCTTGGGCGCCTGCTTGAAGAGAGGGCAGAGGGAAAGGGGCAGCACGGCGAGGATTGCAACGCGCTTGCAAACCCGGACTTCGGCGTCACGCAGCATCTTAGCTGATTATCCAAAGCAAGCTGGCACGGCGCTGCTCGGGGATGCTTTCGACCCGAAGCGCCGGTTATTATGCGAGTCAGGCAGCTTTCGTGACAATTAGGCATCTCTCGGAGGCGGCGCAGGTGGCTGGCTGCCTGCACCTGGGGCTGCGCGCAGTGCCGCGCTCAGGGCTGCCGCCGCGGGAAACCGGGGGCTGGTTTGGGGGAGCTGCTCCCATTGCCTCGCTTTTTCCAACTGCCCTCCTGCCTCGGAGGGTGGTATCAGGACCGTAAATCACTTCAAGATCCTGCATGACTTATTGCAACTCTTTTCCACGAATCTCCATCACGGTGCAAAAGGGATCCAGCCCCGCTAAGGAAGCCACCCGAGACAGGACAAGCACCGGCCGTGCAGAGATGATGTGACTTAATTCAGCTCCCGGCCACCAAAGGCATCCCAAGTCATGGCTAACGACCTCTCCCATCGCATCAAGGCACTAATCAGCTTCGAGTGCTGATTTCACATGACTTCTGGAGGCAGGCATGCTCCCTGGCAGGAGCGTGGTAGTGGACTCCTCCAGACCTCCCTCTCTCTTCATCAGAGTTACTGTTTTGGGTAATGATGAAGCAGGGGAATTGATTTGAAGCCTAATGAATAATCAGCCACCATCAATAATTGTAATCACTAATCTGGTGCAATTAGAGGCAATTATAATAAATGCAATTTCCTCCCGAGCTGCTAACGAACTGCAAAAATATGAATTGACTTGAACTGGCTGCCTGTGATTTATGCAGTCGCAAGATCAAGGATCCCATTACGCCAACAAAGGCTCTTAAAGGGACAGGGAAGTTGGTTTGTCCCCCTTCTCCATCCCACTCTCCCAGCAAAGCCACCAAACTTTACAAGGAGTCCTAAAGCAGTATCATAAAAAGGATAAAATCCCTTTTTTCCTCCTCTTTCCCTCCACGTGAGACCCATCACATCGGCGCACATACAATTCCCACGCTAGCGCCTGCTCCCCTTGCACAACGCCTGGCAAACCAGGGATCATACGTGCGAGGAGAGGTGCCACGCGCCACGTCCGTGTGCGTGGAGAGATTGCCACCTATTGGCACATCCACATGGGCGATGGAGGAGATAGCATCATCTGCAGATCCAGATCAGCAGTTCAAGCAGCGGCTTCTTGTCATTTTGGAGATGAAGCAGCCGATTTCAAGTTGCCTATTATCCTTACGAAGCCGTTAAAGGCACTATTTCAAAGTACCTTTTAATTTCAAGTGCCCGGGATGACACGCACAGCCTCAATTTGAAAAGGTGATAAGCACAAGAGTGGGATCTTAAGAGAGTTTTTGAGATGAAAAGCGCGCTCACGAGCACTTTTTCCTCCCAAACACAACGGAAAGTGAAAGATCTTGAAGAAAAGCACAAACCACTTCCCGAAACAGAAGAGCTGAATTCAACGGAAGAGCTGAATTGGAAATGCCAAAAGGAGCCATTTCAGGGATTTTTGGCAGATCCCAACTTCTCCATCAACTTGGCAGCTCATCAAAACGGGCTTTTGCCAATAAAAGGTTCAATTCCCACAAAAGCGGTTCCAGTGTAGATTAAATTTCCAGTCTCAAAACACATTTGGTGACACACCAGGAGCTGTCACCAGGCAGGTAGACACACCAAGCCGCTGTATTCCTCTAATCTGTCAATCCCCAGCCTGGAGAGATGTTAAACCACCCCGATTGGGCATGCAAATAAGCGTGGCTCAACGAGCAACCCCCCTACTCAACACCAGCTATTTTTCTCCTCGGAGTCAATAGCTTCCACTCTCACGTCGGTAAATCTTCATACTCACCTCCACGGAAATCAATGGCTGCCTATTATTGGTCTGTAATTGTTACAAAAATTTAATCACGGGTCAATAAAGAAAAGGAACAAGTCTATTGCAGCGGCAGAAGAATTTCAAACGCAAAGTATGTCACTGACCAATTATCCAGTACTCTTGACTTTTGCTAATATTATTTATGATTTGGGCAACTGCAATGCCCAGAAGACTCAACCTCAGCTTCGGATGCAAAGCTCTGTACAAGGAACAGAACAACCGTTGCCCAAATTCCTTGCAAGACCACCATATATTGGGTAGAAATGGGTACAAACTGCTGTGGAAGTGATTGCTGCAATAAGTCCGGCTCCAAACCTAACCACTCCATGAGCTCCGAGAAATTAAAAGACAAATGAGATGCTCATTCCTATATGAAATAAAAGTCGGTGATAACTAGTAGAAGCTGGTGACATTTCTTCTGAGTGTATTTTGCAAATGCAAACTGGGTTTCTGTACAAAATAAGTACTTCCGTGGAGATTATTTGGATCAAATTCTCCTTAAAAAAGGGAAAAAAATTTAGAAGAGAAAGGGATTAAAAAATCCTTTGTAATTTCCAGGGGGTTGGCTTCCTCTCTGTTCTTTGTTTATTTATGTCTTGCAGCGAAAAAAGAGAGGAAAGATAGCAGGGAAATTATAGTAAGTCTCAATGTCTTTTGAAATAAAAACTAATTGTCATTTCTGACCTGTGCCAGTCCTTGCTGATAATTTCTGAGGAGAGGCTTAAACGGACCATGAAAGTTTCCCTGGAACTGCCACCTCCCCGCGACGGAGCAGTGGTTAATGCACATTGCCGCTTGGGAGGGGAAAAAAAAAATTCAGATTTCCAGTTTTCATACACGTTTAGAGAGGGTCTGGCCTGGAGATCTCTCCTGCCTCATTCTCCACTTGCCTTCTGGTCTTTAAAACTAACATTTTCAAGCTTCCCATAAATCCAGCATGTTTATTTCATGCAAAGGTCCCCGTCAACACAGGAACCCGAGCAGCAGCGGCAGGGACTGTGCCACAGACCTTCTGCACAGAGCTCACAGGGCTGAAACCATTCAGTCATATTTATGAGAACCCTTGGGAATTTAGCTAAGAAAGTCTCGGGTCACTTTTGCTTCTCCTCTTCTCCAAAACACCTCTGCTATTGATGGCTGCTTACCACCCACCCTTCAAATGCACGGAACCTAAAAATTTCCAAACCACTCTATTCCCATGTGCACGTTCCCCCAAAACAAAGCAGAGGCTGCGTTTGTGCTTCAGGCTTTTATGCCCAAGCAAGGATCTAAATAAAGCCATCACATAAAACCACGGAGAACACACAACCACCACCACCACCCCTCCCAAAAAAAAAAAACCAAACACCTTAACAGCTTCTATTTAATTACCCAGCAACAAGCGCTGCCGCCACCCTAAAGATGCAGGAGTAGCGCAGGCGTCTCCAGACCCTCGCATCCTCCGCTGAAATTTCCAATTGCAAAACATTCTTCCCCTGCTGTGGCACAAAACAAGTAATAAATATGGAAATCCGTAAAGCCAGCGAAAATGGGGACTCCACTGTCTCACGCCAACAACGTACAGCGCGGCTTCGTACGGAAATGAGCAGGTTTATTCCTTCGCTTGCGCTTTGATGAATTCCTTATGATTTCATGTTATTGCCGGTCCATCACCGGCGGGGACGCGGGGAGGAGAGAGATGGCAGGTGGGTGCGCTGCGGGATGCGGCGAAGCATCCCCACGTCCACCAACCCACCCCGTCACCAGCGTGTAGGTTTGAAGCTTCATTCAACCCCACCGTTCAACTGTTGCCAGTGATATTTTCCACCAGTGACTTCCACGGGCCAGCTAAACCCTGGTTAAAATGGTATTTCCTTTGATCACTCGTGTATTTCTCGCTTTGTCGTTTCCCCAAGAGCTCTGTCAATCCTTCCTGGCAGGGTGGAGATGGCCAAAACCCCCCCAAAAAGCTATTTCAGGGCTGTTCCTTAGTGCGTACAGAACAGCAAAGCCTCACACCATCCGAAGATGGGATAAAAACCTTAATTTGCTGCAAGTTTGTAAAAAAAAAACAAAACGCGGCTGTATTTCAAATCAGACCCAAAGCGGTTTGAAGTTTCCTCCGAACGTTTTGCTGCTGGGCAACTGGAGCATTTCATTTGCGCGAAACAATTTCTGTTTGCTTCAGTTTTCCCTGCCTTCAAATTCTATATTGCAAGATGCAATCAGAGAAGTGAAAATAAAGCAATTAAAGAAATTGCACGGGATTCACAGACGGCCATTGATACCAATCAGTTTCAAGAGGGTTTTGGCACCCAACCTGCACAATATTTGATTTTCTAGAGTGGGTTCTGGGGTTTTGGGGGGTTTTTTTTGTAAGGAGTTGGAGCCTGGATCCATCCAAATTTGCATACAAAGGATGACAACGATGCTCTCGAGGTCCTCGGAAGCAGCAAGCACTTGCCTTGCCGAGTTCTATGGGAAACTACTTTTTGTATTCATACAACCCGGATTTATTCCTTGGAGCTCGAGGATCAGGTTTGGTCCTTACTCAGCCTCCTGCCCTTTCCTTGCTCATCGCTACTTTTATCTCCTCCTCCCAGAGCTCCCGTTCACATCGGGTAAACGCACCCCAAACCACCTTCCCCTCCTCTCCATGTAAGCAGCCGCCCTGGTAATCACAAAGCAGCTTATTTTTAATTGTGCTGAAACTAAATTGTTATTTAAACTTCAGAACTCGCTTTTCTCCCCCAAGACCCCTTTAATTCCTCCCAGATGTTAATTAGACCGAACCACAAAGCTGCAAAAATCTCAGGCTGGCTGAAGAAAAAGCCCCTCCGGCCGGATCCTGACGTGAAATCGATGAAGCTGCCAGAGCCGTATCAATTTACACCCGCGCCGAGCTTTGGGCATGGGAACCACGTGCCCACCTACAGCACCACGAGGACAACGCTTCCCAAAGGATCTAGAGGATTTCAGAGGTCTAATTCCCATTTTTCCATACAATCCCGAGTCTAAGCTCCACTAACTTTTAATGAAACCTTGTGGTCTGCCAAATCTCTTCGGAAATTTGGAGCGAAGCCTCCAACCCATCCGGCTCTTGTACCCTGGGTGTCTACACCTTTGCCATGACTCTTGTTCCCCCATTCATTTTTCCTTGCAGATGATGAGGATGCTGGAGTCGGGAAAGATTTATCTGGGCTGATTTGGCAGCATTTTCATATATATTTGGAACCGCGCGATATAAATTGAATTGCAGGCTCCTGCCATCAGGACATATTAGCAGCTCACACAAGGATAATGCTTTTTTATTACATCTGTACACGGGAAAGCAGGACATGCACCTCGCTTCATCATCTCAGATGTGTTTTAGAGTTTCTGCTACCGAATTACTTTATTGTTGTGGTTTTGTTTTTTTTTTTTTTCTTTAAATACCCGTCACGGTAGGCTGTGGCATTTTGGTGGCTGAGTTGATAACCCTTAGGATATGAAAGAGAATGTGAAAAACGGCGAGAAAACACCGCTCTACCTTCTCCTCCCCATCACGGTTCAGCAGCAGATATAACCCATAACAAATTGATTTGTCAGGAGGAGAGAGACAGCACACGGTATTAAGAAATTATGAATTATTAGGGAGCTTTGAAAGTGGAAAAATTGATACCTATAAACCACAGGGAAAACGCATTGCTAGGACTAGATGCCAAATGTTTTGGGATTTGCAAAGCTTTTGCATAACGCTGCGACATGGGTCCTGCAATGCAGCGTTCGGGGCTAAAAACCCCAGGTAAGAACGGGGCCGGTCTCCATTTTTAAGCCATTTCCAGGCCAAACCATGAAGAGGGATGCTCCAGCTCCAATTTCCCTCCTGCTCACGATGGCTCTTCACAAATCAAAAGCATTCCCCATTTCTTCATCTCCTCTCCAAACTCTGCGCTCCTCTCATCTGCTCAGCCTCGCGGGAAGCTCGTTAAACAATTCATTGAAAGCGCCTGGAATATAATGAGCAATGGGAGGGTTTGGAAGGCTGGAGCCAGCAGGCGGACGGGGCTGCGCATCCCTGGGGGCTGTGCAGAGCTGGGGTGCTCAGGATGGCCCAAAAACCCACATCTGGAAGCAGCTATCTCCTGCTCCGGGCGGTACGGAGCAGCTCGCATCCCTGGGCAGGCAAGTTTACTCACTTCTCTATCTCCTGCTGGTAGAGAAGAGGTCGCTTGGAAGAAAATAATAATAATATAAAAAAAAAAAAAGCTTGAGGAATGCAGAAGAGCAGGATGAAGCCCAGGGGAGCTGGGGCACTGCGGACAGATAACGGCCTGACCTCGTCCACCAAGAGCCTGAGCAAAGCGCAAACGGAGCTGCCTGTTCCCGGGATGCTCCCACTGCTGCCTCCCGCATCTCCCTGCTCTCTGTCAGCCACAATCCCCAAATCACCTCATCTCCGCAGCTCTTTAGCCACAGTGACATGGGGGGGTCATCCCAGGGGAGGTCGGTCCACCCCCAAATCATCCCACCGTGCACGGGCACGCCGTCGGCACGCAGCCAGGTGTCCAGCACTGCCTCTCCCGGCTCTGCCCAGAGATACAAGACTTTAACCTACTTCATTCACACAACATTAACCCCACCTCCGCAATCCCTGGGAGAAACCGGGGTTTAGCCTAATATATATTTAAAGATTGAACGTATGTATATATTTCCAAATATCTGCCACCCAGACACACAGCTAATCCACTTCCAGACATTTTACCAATTATCCCAGGGTCTTCTGCACAGCCCATTACCCCGTAGATGTTACTAAGTGCTGCATAAACAACCCTCTCCGCTGCGTGGCTGACACTTAAGCGGACAAGTGTAAGTGTATTGCAGCAGGACAGCAAATGGAGCCATAACAGTCACAGCAGCAAGCTCACTCCACCGCCAAAGCCGCCGTCGTCGGCACATCTGTGCCGCTCGCCCACCCAGAAATTGGCTGGAAGAGCCACATCAGCAGAAAACTCCCACCCCTTCGCCCCGCTGACGGCCTGCCCGGTGGGGTCAAGCAAAAGTTGGGGTTTGCAAGGGGTTGTCGACTCTGCGGAGCTCGCTCGTGTGTTGTCTCTAGGACGAGAGGCAATGGCCTCAAGTTGTGCCAGGGGAGGTTTAGATTAGATATTAGGAAAAACTTCTTCACGGAGAGGGTTGTCAAGCACTGGAGCAGGCTGCCCAGGGAAGTGGTGGAGTCCCCATCCCTGGGGGTATTTAAAAGCCGGGCAGACGAGGCGCTTAGGGACGTGGTTTAGTAGTGGCCAGGTACGGTTGGACTCGATGATCTTAGAGGTCTTTTCCAACCAAATGATTCTGTGATTCTGTGATGTCAGGGATCCAGCACATCTGCACGTGCGGAAAGCACTTTCCATATATCCTTAGGCCACAATTAACCATGCGTCCCACACGTGCGCGCATGCACTCCTCTGCGCACCGGCTGGAGGTGAGCAGAGCTATAGCAAGGTCAGGAGGCAAGAGGACTGGCATCCAAGGGGTTGATTTTGCCCCATCCCTACCAAAAAGAGGGTCCTGCTCGTCACAGCAGCTCCAGGACGTGGGTTTTGTGCACAGGGAGTTTCTTTGCACGGAGGCAGGAGAGGATGGCAGGGACCGCAGCCCCGTCTCCGTGCACCCCTGGGTTTGCCCCGATGCGGTGGGTGGTGGCCATGCCCCAGGACAGCCCGGCACCCTCCATCATCTCCCGCAGCCTGAGCCAAGCCAGCACGCCCAATCTCCCGGCTCAGGGAAGCGCGGCACAGCCGGGCTGATAACCCTAATCCTCACAGCCTGCTTCACGCAACAGCCCCGTGGGAATCCCCCGAGTTCCAGTCTCCACCTCTTCTGTTTACAGACACCGGGAAGCAATTCCCCTCTTAAACTGGGACCAGTCCAACCTAACTCTCTGGAAACTGGGCAGCACGTCGAGCTTCCCCAACAGCCCGCCGAGCACCTGCCCACCACCCAGCCCACGCCGCCAGCTCCAAATGCCACCACGTGCTTTGCCCCTTCCCTTCCCTCCTCCCTATTGTTTTTAAAAGCAGCCAGACTGTTAATTAAAAAGGCAGAAATCAATTGCCCTCATCTCCCCATCAGAAGCTCCTCTGCATGCAAGGATTAAAGCCTGCTTCTACTTTAAGTCAATTAGAGATAAGGGGAAGCTGACATTTCTACAACCTGCCTTATCAAACCGCTTGAAAACTGCTCAGATTAAAATGTAAAAAGATTATTTCTTCAGCTCTCTGTGCCTCGCTCCTTTTTTTTTTTTTTTTTTTTTTTAATTATTCATAAGAAACCTGACAATCGGTTGCCGATAGTCCGAGATAGCCCTGCTCCGCCATGGGGTTATTAGCAATGCTCAGTTCCACCCGGGACGGGTGCTGGCATGAGCATCCTGCCGGGACGCTGCCATCCCCCAGCACCCCTAAAATGGGGAGCAGGAGGCAAAGAGACCTCACAAACTACAAAACTCAATCCCTGCGGGCCACATCCTGACTTCTCATCCGAGCCCCCCTCCCAGGGAAAGGGTCAAACCCCTGGTCTGGAGCAGATCCTAATGAGGCTCCGCTAAACCTAATTAGCCGCAGGCAGGAGGAAGCGGGGATGCAAGCCTCAATGCCCTGCGTCAGCGGCAGGCCAGGGACCAAATCTGAACCCAGAACAGGGTCTGAATGATAAATACAGCTGGGGACGGGGACAGGGACGCTGCTGGCACGGTGCACGCTTTGTCAGCTGTGCCTGGGAGCCTCCGCCTCGGACCTGCATCGGCTCAGTGCAAACGCAACCCCTGCTCCAGGATTTACCTCCCTGCATCAGCCACCTAAGGACCTCCGAGGCATTCGTGGGAATGGGAGAAAATAGGGCTGGAGCTGGAAAAAGAACTCAGCATCGAGTTAGCTCTTTCGATGGGAAGGAGCCCCCTGATGAGATGAAACCTGCAGCATCTCCTCTGTCTGTCCATCCATCCCCCACCCATCCATCTGTATTCTCCTCAAAACGCAGGTTTAGGAAAGTAGAGAAAAATATTAAAGTTTCATATCAAAAATGTTTAGGGATCTTTTGGAAACACTCAAAATGTTAGAAGCAAACCACAACAGCAACAGAGGGATTTCACTGATGTTTTTCACATAAAAGAAAAAAAAAAAAAATCTCATTTCAGCACCAGCTGCAGGAAGCAGAAAGCTCTTTATTCCCCAAAGCAGCAGTGCCACCCCCAAAGTCGCCAAGACTAAAATCTCTATGTCACATACAACATCCGAGTCGTTCCCCGCGCTGGCCCGTGCCCCCACCGCCTCTCGTCCCCCCCCCGAAGCCCTGCGACGTGGCGAGTCCCTGCCCTTGCAGCAACAGTGCTCCACTGTACGGCTTCAAGGCAATCGGTTACTGCAGCACCGTCAGAAAGGCCACGAGAGCATCCGAAATCATGAATCTCCCCAGCAAACGGAGCGGGAGATGGGAGGGGACAGATCAATGGCTTCTTTCAGACATGCACAAAAAAAAAAAGAGAAAAAAAAAAAGGAGAAAAAAAAAGGAAAGGAAAAAAGGAGGAGAAAAAAAGGCGGGGGGGGAACAAGAAGGAAAAAACTGATGGGAGGAAAGTGGGGGCAGAGGACAGGGACCAGGGCGCTGCCAAGGAGATGCAGCGCGTGCTCTGCTTGCACCAACGCCTGCAAAACCACACTAAAGGCAAAAAAAAAAAATGGGGAGATGTGAAGCACAGCGTTGTCTCATCATTTTGGGGGAAAGCCGTGAAATGGCTGGACTACCGCAAAGCAAGAGCAGGACTCGCGGGTCCCATTTCTGGCTCTGCCCGTCTCTGTATCCGTGCCTCAGTTTACTCATCGGCAGAGGAGGCTTAATCCTTACCACTGGCATAAGGATTTCGCTGACTTAAACCCTTAAAGATTTATAAAGCACTTATGAAAGCTCCCGCCTAGGAAATATTCCAATGCCCCTGAAAACATCAACTATAACATATTAAATCTCTCCCTCTTAAAAAAATAATAATATGAGATTATGTCCCAGGAGGAAGTTTTCCCACTAGACTTCTCTATTCTTATAAAAACGATCTAGCATCACTGAACGGCTCATAAATTCCATCTCACATTAAGCAGATATTAAACACGTATTTATAAAGGTTTAAACAGATCAGTTCCCTTAATTTTCAGTTCTCCTTTAGGCAAAAAATAGCACATTTCAATCATGAGAAAGTCCTGCTGTGGTTAATGGAGGAGGAGCTGCATCAGACCAGAGCCTGAGACCCTGTGCAGGAGGGACCGGGGGACGGACGGGGACGGTTCCTGAGGACACGCAAGGACCAGGCTCAGCAGCGCTTTATGGCCCTCCAGGACAGTGCCAACAGACAAGTCCATCACGCAGAAATACGGCATCCTGCACTTAAACAGGTCAGCGGCACTTAAAAGTTAAGCATAGGACATAATTCTCTCATCTACTTTAAAAAGGGTATAAAAACAGTTTAATTCCCCATCCAGCTGTATAGACCAGATCTTTGACAAATTGCTGTCCATCTGCCAAACAGAATAATATTATTCTTAATTACTTCATATTTTTTTTTACACCCCCTCAAAACCCAAGTCTTTGGGTTATCCATTCTAACAGCCCATTCCAGCATCGAGTGGCGAAACAGAGTCATATCGAATCCTGGAAAGGAGAAACTCTCTCCAAAGAGCATCTGGGCAACCATCCGCTGCATAAAATATATAAGCACAAAATCATCCTGGCCCTTCACGAGATCTAGAAACATCATGTGAATGCCTTTACCTAAAGCAGCCTAAAAATGGGGGGGGGGTTTAACCAGGCGCTGCTTTTTGGGTCCATCAGTGTGATTTGTAGAAGACAAATACAGACACAAACTCACGTAGGTCTGATGGAGAAGTTTTCCCTGTTTGTCTTAAGCAACGGAAAGGCTGGGTTTGCTGAGAAAATCACAGCTTTAAAGCTTGGTAAATAGCAGAAAAGTACACCGTGACCCAGGAAAAATAGCGTATTTGGAAGGGGAAGGGGGCAGGACGAGCATCGCTCCCACGTCCAGGAGCTCTCCTTGTTGGGTGGCGAGCAAGGTCAGACCAGAGAGAGCAACCGGGATTTTCTCATCCGACCCACAGCCTCCACAAACCAGCTCCTGAGCTGAATCCCTGAATATCGACAGCGAGAAGCTTTCCAGCGAAGCTGGTCTGCTGGGGAGCAATTAGAGCGTAAGGACATGGAGGAGAAATTAAATAAATTCCTTGGTCATCTTCACCACAGCAGACACGGGGGAGATGGCTGTCCCAGACTCGCCTCTTCTGCATATTGAAGGGGGATTATCGTTGGCAGGATCGGAGCGGGAAGCAAAGAATTAAATGACAAGCCCTGGGACGGGCGGTGGCATCGAGAAGGTGACCTCCAGTCGCGGGGTGTGCGGGAGCCTCAGCCACCTTATTCCAACTAAAACTTATCATCTCTTCCTTGAAACCAACTACCGGACCAAACGCTGAGACCGACAGCCAATGCCGTATCCATCCGAAAAAAGCAAGGATGACAGAGCAAGCGGGCGTCCTTGCAAAACCCAGCAATTTGGCTGAGACGTGATAAGTAACCCTCAAGCCGGTTTTCTATACCTAATCCACCGACTGCTTCGAAGACGTCCACAAAAGGCTTTTAAAAAAAAAAAAACAAACCCCACTCCCTTATTATCGTATAAAGCAATCTATGCACATAATATTTCTCAACTGCTCTGTGCCTTCAGTCGAAAATTTCTAGGTTTGACAAAGATTGAATATTACTGTCTAGATGAGCATGATACAATAGGGTAAAACCAGACATCTTTATTCCCTGGGAAATAAGTCAAAACATGTAAATCCTCTTTTGTAAGAAATTCTGAGACTTTGAAATCTGGGGCAAAACCTGGGGCAAAATTCTGAAACTGTGAATTTCCCTCACATCACAGAATATTCCCAGGAACGGGCTTTTAACCTCGCTGAATGCTTTCATTTTGATTCCAATTTTTTTTTTATTATAAAAAAGGCGACAAAAAAACAAGGCTGAAACATAATACTCCAGCTTATGAAAACGATACCCGTTGGTGATGCTCTCCAAAAGCTCCAGCGGAAGCGAACTTACCAGATATTTTAATGTCACTGTAACTGGTGATGGAAAAGCCTTCCACGACAAACCTCCTGCCTAGTACTTCCCAGTCCTCAAAGAGGAGAAACGGAGGAGCCCCACCACAAAGTTCAACAGGCAACGCCGTGCAAAGGTATGAGATGAGACCCCTCTTTCCGCAAGACATAATTAACCTCCCTGTCACCGGGTGTCATTAAAAAGAAGAGCTTAAAAGGGAACCAAAAGGATGGAGGACTTATATGAGCAGTGAGAACTTGCGTAGCTCCGTGGCAGAATAAAACAAGCCCTCGTGCTTCAGGGTAAGAAAGAAACTTCTCCAAGTGGGATGTTACTCTGCAGCCACACTCTGAGAAGCTTCTCGGACCTTTCCAGACTCCCGTTTTTCAGAAAGAGGACAGGGGACAAGCTGGCCCACTGATCCCACAAGCCCCACGCTAGTCCAAAAGCTCGGGGAACCGAAAAATAAAATGACAAAACCCTCGTGTTTCTGTGAGGGGGTCACTGGAAGCATGGCACCGACTTGTCCCTTTTAATGAGTGTTAATGCTCTCCTTTCATTTCAGCGGCCATGGGATGCCAAAACATTTATCTGCTTTATGAGTCTCAGTTCAATTTCAAGAGACATTTCTTTGGACATCGAGCATTGTAATTTGCACTAGCTCCCCATCGCGAACGGCTGAAGTTCGAAAAAGCACCGAGTGAGTGATCAAACACATTATAAAAATAGTCAGGCAAATGCACCACTATCTTCTCCTCAAGAGCCATTTATAGGGGCCAATCCAAAAGCCATTGAAGTCAATGGAAAGACTCCTGCAGAATTCAATGGCGTTTTGATCGAGTCCTTATTGTGCTATCCATAAGAAATAGGTCAGATATTTATATATAGTCTTGAAATGTTGTGTGCCACCATGCTGGCAGCTTGCCTTTTTGAGTCACGGCGTCACTTTTTGCCATACCCGCTGCAAACGGGAGTATTTCGCAAGTCCGTCTCTCTAACGTTTCCCACTTTGGCACTGCTGCCACGTTAGCTTTCACCTCGGCTTGTCGCTTCTGCTGCACGAAACCCACGCCAGCACATTTCTCCCCTGACCTGGTAACGGTTTCATGTCCAGTTTGTATTCTCTTCGCACAAGGGTAACTCAAACCTGCGGCAGAAAATTTCTCCTAGCATCCACCCGGAGAGAATAATAGAGGGTGCGTAGCTGAGCGAGAGCCTGCGCCTTTTAACAAGAGCCAGTTATTAAACCAACACACCTGAACGGGGGCAAACACTCTTGCGAGCACCAACCTATTTCAGTTCAAAAAGGGCTTGTTCCAGCTTAATCTTAAATATGTTCCCAATCAAGTTGAGCCGAAGCGGAGCCGTTCACCCTTGCATGTTTTCCAGCTTAAATATATCAGGTTAAATTCATATTAAACCGTACGGGGAGACGAGTCTTGCGCTGTCGGCAAAGACCTTCGTTACGCGCACCTTGAGAGCCCGACTGCAAATTAACAACCTTATTTTGCATTCAGTACGTGCTATTTTGCGATAACTTGGGAGGGGGCTTAGAGTAGGTTCAGTGAACATTCTTTCAATTGAACACACAGGCTGCCAGTGAAATAATTGTTACTCGCTAACGAAGTTAGTTCCTTCAGTTCCAGTTTTAGTTTAGATGAGGCTTTAGAGTCAATATTTTCCGGGGCAAACAAGCCTCACCTTTATTCATACGATGCACCTACCTTTTTTTTTTTTTTTTTCCGAGTGCTGCGAAATAAATAAAAGCAAGCCTCAGCCTTTTAAACCATTATTTATAAGCTTAAATTTATACAAGTGAATCATCCCACTGAAAGTGGTAATACTTCTCATACACTCCAAGCGAAATACATGTCTGTTTACCAATTAGTAGGACTGCAGCAGGTTTATCCAGTGTAGTTCCACATTAATTATTTATAACGTTTTGCGGTACACTAGTAAACGTACAGTAACATCTCCTCTAAGAGTAATGAGACCTCAGTCCTGTGGAAACTCCCCGCAGCATCTGTTATTAAAACTTCATTGAAGTTCGAGAAGAAATGGATGGTTTTGCATCTGCAGCGTGAGTAGCAAACTTCTGCCGAGTCAAATTTAGCCTTTGTACATTTTGGTCCTTTCAGTAAAAATCAATGGTGAGAAATAGCAACACATACGTTTTCACTAGACCTTTTGTAAGAAAGACACTTTGGGAACGTGTGGCACTTTAATGACTCGTCATTTTAAGCAACCGAGGGCCGGGGAGATGGGGGAGCGGCTCTGAGGTACACTAATGGAGCTTAAGGTAGGTGTTCTTGTAGGATCAATTTGACTGCAGATAAGTCTTGCTTCTTGGCGTGGATTTGATGAATGCTGGGCATGGCTTAAAGATGAGATAATCTGCTCAATTTATTCTTATTATTTATTTGTTCTCCTTGTGACAAAATGAATTATGATTCTGCACTGAGCCAGAAGCAGGGATAAAGTTACCATTGGGGAAGAATATGTCATTGTAATAGTGTTTTTTTTTTTCTTCCCCCTGAATGAAATCAGTACACTGAAAAAAATGCTTCGCACATAACCTGGAGGAATCATTTCCAGACAGCAGAGGGGTAAACTGAGCCTTTTTGCTTCACTGTACAAACACAATTACTACAACAGCGGCTTAATACAATTGTTTATACAGATGCCTCGTGTTTTCAACGGTGAGAAAAATCCCTGTCTTTCTAGGAAGCGACGTGGGGCTCAGCAATCCCATGCTAAAGATGTGCTTGGGAAGCAGAGGGGCGGGTAACGGGGCTGTGACCTGGGGAGTCTTGATGATCGCCACTCGCCCCAGCCCGACGCAAACCCTTCCCTCACCCAAGGTCTGCGGCAACCTTGGGAAGAGCCTCCCACGACGCCGGGGCGGCAGCGCCCGGCTGCCAGATGCACCCAAATCGCACTTGCCCGCATTGCCGGCCAAGCCTGACGCGCAATCTGCGGCAGGTCTACCTGCCTTCCCGAGAAAGCTCAACGCTGCAGCCGTTTCTCCTCAGCAGGTCACTACCTCCGCGGGAGGGCTTTTCAGGGCAGGAAAAAGCGCTGAGCAAACAGCCAGTGGTTCAGCTAATATACCACCACCAACAACAAAAAAATAAATCGTATTTTCTTTACTTCACGTGAAATACCACGCTAGCTGCTTCAGCGCCTTGCCGAGGAGATCTGCAGCTACCTTAGCATCAAGGTTTCACCCATCGTGGGACGACCCGTATGGACACACACCTCTACCGTCAGCGGATGATGCCTCCACCCCCTGTGCATGAAGCAAGACAGTCACCTAGTCGGTATTTAACCAGCAGCCGGGACAGATAGTTTGAGCACGGGGTAGACTCACATTTAGCTCCCTCCTTGAAATAATTCGATGCACGGCTTTGGGTCGACTGCCTCCATTCCTCAACCTTGTAAGACGGTGAATATTTCCCCGCGATACAGCTTGCTAGCGTATAAACCAGCAGTAGCAATAGTCTGATGTTCTACATACCACAGCCCATTAATTTACTATCAAAGGGGTGTTACAGAGATAACTGCATTAATGATCAACTCTTTGAACGTCTGATTGTTGGGTAGCTGAGGATGTGTCATGGAACGTGATAGACAGGTACTTAAATTTGCTACCTACACGCAGCGGCCGGGTATTAACCCTTCATCAATACTTTATTTTTCCCCTCACATAAAGAAAGGGCACGAGCCTTTTGAAGAGCTGAGCCGCGAGAAGAACGCACAAGGTTAAAGCCCTGAAAAGTCCCGATCAAGGAGGCGACTGGATTACAGCCAAAGCTGCGGCGAATTTCTCTCTTTCTTCCCAGACAGGGATCTAAACACGACGAAATAGGTTTTGGGGGGAATTCCGCCTAATTCCATCAAATCCTTTTTGTCATTTCTTCGCCATCCTTTAAACATCTGACAAGGCCAATCGACCGCGCAAGGCACAGAGGGAATCGCAGAGCCGGGGCTATAACTCTAAGTTCATTAAGCGTGAATTATTATTTGAGCCAGCCTCAATTTTCGCCAGCCGAATTAGACATTCCTAAAATAATGTCCCTGACACATGCAGAAAATGGGCTTTACGGCTCTCACCTTGAACTCCGCCAGAACTCCCACCTCATCTGTTACCCTTCCACGGGCAGGAGACGGAGCGCAGCGCCGCAGCTTCACCTTTAATTATGCCAGGTATTTAAGGGCTAATGTTCATAGAAGAGGAGTATACGAGGCAATAAATGGCTTTTGCGGGTGATTAAATGCCCAAGCAGAACATAGGCACTTGATAAGCGCAAAGGCCATTCGCTCGATTATGCTCCCGACGCCCTGAACTTTATTCCTGCTTCCCGACGAGGAAGGAGAATATTCAACAAGCTGTAGACAGGGAAAGAAAAACACGAACGTACTGGATTTAATTTATTTCTTTTTTTCTTCACCCTTCTTTGAAGTTCGCTCTGCCTAAGTGCAACAACTCCAGAAGTTTAAATGACAGGTGAAATGTCACAAATCGCCCAGATCAAGGAGGACACCGGCCCAAACGCTTGCTGCAGGAAACACGAATCGCGTTCCCCTACAGCTCCTTTCCACGGAGCAAGGAGAATTTAAAGCAGCAACACAGCCTGGGACACAGGCGGTTTGCAAGGTTTGGTGATGCCATTGCTTCTGCTAAGGGCCAGCGAGCAGCGTGTGACGTGCCAAGGGCTCGTGCCAGCCCCGGGGACAGTAGATGGGACCTGAACCACGGCAGCACCAGGGTTGGACAAGCCTTGGGCAGGGTGAAGTGGGGCTGCGCACCAAGAAATGCCCCAATGGGTCTGGCTGAGCTTCTGCTGGCTTCATTAAATGGTTGTGAGGAGGAAAAAGTCACCTTTAAGTCAAAAAATTTATCCTTATTAAGTACTTAAATTCAGTTTGGGGTTCTTCCTTATAATGTTGCATCGCAGAAGTTGGTTTTTTTAATTTTTATTTTCTTAGAAACGGTGAGGAGTCTCCAGAAACATCTTTGTATCAGCATTTCCCTCCATTTATAGCTGCAGCCCACAGGCTGCAAAAGCAGCGCTTAAATACCAGTCTAGCCATATGTCCAGCGGCACAAGAAATCTATAACTCTATTTTGCATCGGGTCGCTTCCACCCGGCGTGACTAAGGACATCAGCACCATTTGTTAGCGGGCGGATATTCGCTATTTCCTGCCAGCGACTCACCGAGAGCTTTTCCTCGCCATAAAATTGCACACAGAACCCATCTCTTCGGCCTTTTAATTTCCTCGCTTCTCTGCTGAGCCCAGAAACTCGCCCGTCTTTTGCCAGCAGCGCGTTCCGGGGATGCGCGGCTCACCGTGAAATCCCACCGCTCCGCTTCAGCGTGGACACATGGATAGAGCATCTCCCGTCCCAGTATTTCTCTCCCTAGAATAAATTCTCCACATACAGCAAATTTGCCCTGTTTTTTCCTTCCCCTTATTCAATAACGATATTTACCTCTGTGGAAGGACGCGGCCATTGCCACACGCAAGACCGCAATCTAATTTATCCAGTTCCTTTTCATAACTCCCAACGCTCCATTATTAGGGCAACTTTATATTTCTCTTGTAGTCAAAGGCCACAGCCCCGGTCACCCCATGTTTCAGACCATTAAGAAATAAGTTAAACAACATTAGACCCCAGAGGAAATTTGAGGCCCTCTACTGTTAAGCTTTTGCTGCAATGAAAATTGGTCTATTCGTCTTATTCTCCGTTTCCCGTCAAACAGACGGGTTTCAGCTCCTAACAAGGCTTGGCCATGCACAGCTTTCATACCTGGGTACAGGGTACAAAGCTTCAGACTCTTCCAAGCTCAACTATCCAGCGCGCATAAGAATTCATTAAAAATTATGATAAAATAAATATTTAATAGAAAATTTTTCAGTGAAAAATCACGCTAAGGTTCAAAGAGATCATAGGCAGGTCTATGTTTTCCCTCTCCCTCCTTGCTTCTCCTCCTCCCATATGAACGTTCTACAAATAAAACCCAAAGATCATCACTACAACTTAATTTTCCTTCTGGATGGGAAACGAGCATCCTATTTTGCTATGGACAGGAACGAAACAGTCTTCTCCAAGCAAAATATTCATGTTTCTTCTGATTTCCTTGCCTCCGTCGCTGAGCCGTTTGTCATTATTTGTTTCCTAGCTGCAGAAGCGGATGTCTCTGTTGAAATCCCATCGGTTTGGGATATGTTGCCAGCAGCGCCCAGCGCCAGATGCTTCAGGAGGTGGAAAACCCCCTCCAGGACCCACCCCGGTGCGCATTGCTGCACTGGGAGATGCGTTTCTTCCTTGCCAAAGCCCAAATCCTCCATCTCCCAACTCCTTGGTGAGCCAAAGGATTTGGCCACAGCCAGTTTTGGGGGCAAGGCACGGAAAAACCCCATCTCCCTTCTTCATGCTGCTGCCTCTTACATTTTTTTCCCCTTCCCTGTTTTTCTTGCAGTCAGTTCCCCCAGGGACCGGCGATGAAATAGGCATCGGTCCTCGTGCCGCACGGCATCGCTGCGATGCATGCGGCCCTGCAAGGGGAAACAACGTTTCCCCCCAAAGCTCAAGGGAAAAGGGGAACAAGAGAAATAATATTAAGCCCCCGGGAGAGCCTGCGGCAGCCGGGCTCCATCATCCTGATCCCTGCCTGCCCCTTGCATCCGCAGTCCTCGGGGGAAGACGGGGCTGCAAGCGCGTTTGCAAATGCAGAGCACATGCAAATGCATCGCCCTGGCTGATTTGGGCAGGAGGATGGAGATAATTGGGGGGTCGGAGAGAGAGATGTGGAAATCCTCCACGCACGAGCTGAACGTGAGGACTCTCCCAAGACGGAGGTACTGGCTTGTCTTGACCGCAAGAGAGAAAACTCCCCTCTCCAGACCCATCATAAGGAGATCTTCCAACTTGGTCGTACGCAAGAGAAGAAAAATTAATTTAGCAAACAGAACAGTGATACTGATGTTACTATTTAATTTCTACGATGGCAAAACCACAGCTCTCTCCCCAGGCAGGACCCTGCTACGCTGGGTGCTGTTCAAAGACACGGGAGCAGACGGCTGCTAGGAAAGGATGCTAGATATGGCAAACAGGTGAATTCCTTGGTTTTGGTATTTCTGCTTTACTGAGAGAGAAACCAAAGCACGCGGAGATGGAGTGACCTGTGCCCATCACGTGGCCCCAGGGCACCGAGCGGGATGTACCTCCTGAAAGCACACGGAGAGTAGGACCTGCCCAAACCACAGACATGCATCATTTAAAGCTTGCAATGGGTTCGGACGGGATTACCCCCAAGAGCCCAAAATTCAACCTGAGCATCCCAATGCCTTGCACCCACCACGTTGGCGTGGTCCAAGAAGCAGCGAGGGGTGCGTGGGGAGCGCTGCTGCTCTGCAAAACCCGGCCAGCCTGAGCCATCCGGGGAATCTGCATAAACACGCAGCAGTCGAAGCTCTCCAAATGACAGCTCAGCAGCATTTGAAGTCCCCAGCATCACTTCTCCTCCGCACTATTAACGCAGCAGGTGCCGGGTTGTTTACACCGAGCTGCCAGCATAGCTCAGGTGTTGATTTTTTTTTTTTTTTCCCCTTTAATTCAGGGTGGTGTTTAGCTGATGAGAATCAGGAAGCCAAGAGCCACGATACCGGATGATTTCCTCAAAAGTCTCACTCTGAAGACTAAAAAGAAGGGTGACGGGATGGGATTAATCTGTCCAAGGAACATATCTCTGCTGGCTTTGCTGGGAAGAAGGGAGCATGGGGAGATGCAGTCTGGCAAGCAGCTTTGAAGAGCCCCTTGGTCCAGGAGAGGACATCCCACCCGTCCCCATCAAAGCCTGCGAGACTTTGCATTGATTCGAGCCCAGCTCCAGCACTTCAGGAGCACGGAGAGCTGCAGCCACTGGTCTGAGTGGAGAAAAGCTTGGGATTTTCAGAATTTGGGAGAATTTGGAGCAGCCTGAGCTAAAACGCCGCCGGGTAAGCACACCGGTTGCTGTCCCCAGCAGCCCTCTCGACACCCCCTCCTCGCACAGATGTGTGCGGGCAGGACTGAACAGCACAGGAAGCAAATCCTGAAGTGCAGCAGATGGTACCAATTTTGCATTAACTCTCTGCTGTAACTGGTGGCAGCTCAGGAGCCCTTCCCCGTGTTGTTCCCATGTCCTTGCTGCAGAGGTACCTGTGATGTCCCTACCACGGACACCCACCTCCTCTTGCAGCTGCGACTCCGTGCAAAACCCACTTTGCCGTTATTTTATTTTTCCCCAAACGTATCTGTTAGTCTAAGAGAAGATATTCTCTCTCCCGTCACAAATTTTGCCTCAATAAAATGTGACATTTTCCTGCCTTCACCTATTTATTGCGCGTGATCTCATTCTCTGGTGCCGATTTACATGCAGAACTTCTCAAATATTTTTTTTTGTTTAATTGGGGAAGAAACTCCGCTACTTTGGTTGCATTCCTAAAGCGGCAATTTAAAAGCCTGGAGCGAGCTGTTTACAGATAGGCACATTTCTGTTTAGCGCTCTCGAGATCGCTTTTCAAACCTCAGAATTCCTTCATAACCTTGGGTAAATCACGGGGGATTATTCCGGGAGCTTTTATTAACTCGGACCATGCGTTTCCCCTTGGCTCGGTTGTCTGGAAAATGGGAATAACGATAGCTGCTTTATTTTCTGTGGGGCAGGTCTGGCTTTTGCAATCTGTTTGTACAGCACCTAGCACGGGGATGCCTGACGGCAGGGTTGGGACTTTTTTTTGGGCAGCTGTAGAAATGTGATGACAAATAGGATTTGCAAGAGAGCTAGATGGGACCTTGTTAGCTATCGGGCAGAGGTGATAATAGATAAGATAAAGCGTACATGCCTATACTGCTGTAAGACAAGAAGGGTCGGGCCGCTCTCCCGTACCAATTTGCAGCTAAGTACAACAAAACCCCAGCAGACGTCCCGGGGAAATAGGTGCTACTCAGAGAATAGTGTGGGGACCTGCTTATTTACTGATGTCAAAAAGTGTGGAAGCAGCTGCAAGGACCCATCAACCTGTGATTGCCCTGGAAAATAATCCCGTCTTCCTAGCTTTCCACGATCAGGGCTGGAGAAAAATCAATCCGGAGCTGAGACTGGATACAGCGATACAATATTTATGGCTTTGGCACTTGAGTCGGGTGCTGCCTGCTGAGGAGGGGATGAAGCGCAGTTGCTTGCGTGTCCCGTGGGTGCCCAAGTGATGCTCAAATGGAGTCGGATTTGTTTGCGCCCGTGGGTACTGCCCTGCCGTCTCTGCGCTAGCTGAGGGGTTTACAGCAAGGCCATAAATGCATCGCCCTCCTATGCAACGAGTCCTATAACTTCATCAACATTTCCATATGCATGACGGCAAGGGAAGGAATAAGGCCCCAAAGACGAGCCCTGCTATACCCCAGGGATTTCCCTGCCCAGGGTGGGTGCTCTGTGCACAGCCACCCTGCAGTGACCACACAGGACACTGGTACTGCTGAGAAACCCCCGTCCCGTGATGCCACAGACTTCATGGTCCCACTGCCACAGGCCCCAGCACCGGAGCTGGGTGGAAAAGGCAGCTGGGAGCTGGATGCGACCTCCCCACCGGAGCCTGTCCGGCCACCCTAGCCAAGGCTGATGGCAGAGATGCAGAGCCACGGTGACAGAGGAGACTCATCCAGGGGCTAGCGATGGAGGAGAGGAACAAATGGGTCCTGCCAAAGCCTCCCCAGGTTTATTAGGGCTTATTAATTCCTTCATGGCCACACAGAGGCCACCAGGCACCCAACTCATTGCTTTGCTTGCTGAGAGCAGTCACAGAGATGCTCGGTCCTGGCACACACATGTGCAAGGAGGGCACAGAGAGAGCGAGAAAGGTAGGTCCATGGTGCCAGATACCAACCCTACAAGCCTACTAGAAACAGCCAAACCACCAGCACGCGTTGCCCGGCAATACTGTGCCCAGCCACGCCACGGCGTTGCCCCAAGATGGGGCATCCGGCAGACCCCCAAGCATCATCAGCGAGGGTTGCCGTGGGTGGTGGTGGGCACTGTGCCCCCTCCCAAGCCACCAGCCCCCTCCATCTCCAGAAGAATTTATAGGGCTGTCCCGGTGACACACCGTCTCAGTAACTGCAGAATGGCAGTTGTAAAAAATCCCATTTGCCAGCGTATTAGAATCCTATTAGCACTCCCGGTGGAGAAATAACGCCGGCCCTCCTGGCGGGATTAAAGGGACTAGGACTCAGCCTCTGCAGTTTTATGGCCCTCTCCCCCATTTGCTGATCAAACTGACAGATATAAAGCTGCAGGCGAGAACTGTCCTTGGCCCATAAGCCCCACGATAAAAAAAACCCCACCTTTGAAGCAACACGAGTGCTGGTTAGCAGGCACCAGCATTGCCAGGAGAGTCAAAGGGGCCATTTCTGCTTCCTTGCAGCATCCTCTCCTCCAGCCCAAATTTTTTGGGGGGAAGATGCACCACAGAGACATGGATGACGAGGCAAGCACTGGTGCTGCCTCCCGTACACATCCACGTGCAAGGCAGGGTGCTGCGGGTATGACCTAACGAACCCTGTCTCGCCTCCAGGCCGTTTTAAAGACTGGTTTTCACAAAACACGGGCAGCTGCATAATTACTGTAATGATCGCTCATAAATACCTATCGATTGTCTGGAGATACTGCAGGGAAAAAGGCTATTTAATAAAAGTAAACAGACAGAGCAGCACCAAGGGGCAATCCCCACCCGAAAGGCTCAGAGCCTTTCAGTCGAACATCAAACTTTCAGCCCCTCAAGGACAGGCTTTGACTTTCAAGCTAAAGAAGTGACTCCGTTCCCTAGAGACATCGCGTGTCTTCATCATCTGCACGAGCAAGTAGGAGCTCACGGAGAGGGCATGCGACAAGCCTTCGCCACCTTCGCTCACCACACACTCTCCTGAGCTGAAAGCCCACGTGCCCATTTTACAGACGGGGAAGTGGAGTCCAAAGAGGAGAAGTCAACTGGCAAGCCAAAATAATTTGTATTCCAGCCCTTACCCAATGCCTGAGCAGAATTACTTGTGCGTGCTCATGAGCGCTCACGCCAGCCGCCCTCCTTACACCCCGAACCAGCTGCAGGCTCCTCCAACACATCTCCTTACCACGCAAAACGCTCTCCATTTCTGCAATATGATTTTCCTCCTTTTTGCAGCCGTGGGGACAAGGACGTCCAGCCAGAGCAGGACTGAACATACGCCCCGCACAAGGAAGGGTTGATTTTTTTTTTTTACCTTCCCAAGACACAAACAGGAGCTAGCACTGCGCGCAGATGCTCCCAGGGCACATGTGCTGCTTTTTGGGGTCTCCGGGGACTTGCCTGCCTGCGGGGAGCCCTGTGCCTCCCCAGGGCAGAGGAGACGGCATGGGGCTGGACGCGGGCAGCTCTGGCAGCCTTCCCTGCTCCCTGGGCTCCCAAGTGCAGCCCGGTTGGGGAGAATAAATAAATAATTGCGGACTGCTTGCTCAGCACAGCTGTAAATAGTTCATGAGTTCCAGGAGATTTATTCCCCTCTCCTCGCCTTAACGAGCCCACAGCAGCCATGGAGAGATGGGAAGGTTCATAGTTTACAGCCGCTGACCAGCTTTTTTCAGGGGGAACAGGGAGCCCTGTGCTGCACGGCAGAGGCAAGCGGGACTCACAGGAATAGCAGGCGCAGACCCACCAGCATCGGCTCATCCAGCACCTTGTGCCCATGCCCAAAAAGAGGAATTATAGATCCACCAGCTGATGAGCAAATGCTTTTCTTAACCCTTGAGGCTTTGCTAAGAGGTCCTTGATGATGAACCTGTTTGCTGCCTGCTTTCATCTTGAAATGGCTGTGTCCGCCAGCCATCAGGAAGACCCTTCTGGAGAGATTTACAGTGTGGTCTTATACAAATTCAGGAGACCCAGCCGGGCTCCCAGGAAAACATCACCCACAAGAGATCTGCAACGCAAAGAGGACACGGGAGGTATTAAGAGTTAATTAAGAGGTATAAGCTTGACAGCCACCCCAGGGACAAACGCTTACAGCTGAGGACTGCAGAACGGAGTCAACTATTCATCCGAGCTTTCCTTTTGAGGTCCCTGCTTTATTTCCAAAGCAAACTTGGCCAGGCAGGGTTGTTCCAGGAGAATTTCTCCCATGCCACCTCTTCCTTCGAGCCATCTAACAAAAGGGCCAGCAAAGCGTGCGAGCTCCACCAGGCACCCACCCCTCCTCGCAGCAGAGCCGGCGCTGTAAAGGCTTTATCAATCCCCGGAGCCATCCAGCCTCCCCTGCTAGGTCTCTTTATTATGTGCCTTGACATTTCAAAGGGTTATATTTCCGCCTGCGAGAACCATCAGTCCAGCAGCACACAGTAATATATGGAGTAATAGAGTCTCAGCACAGCAGGTTTAATCTCATATTGCTGAAGCCCCTGGTGTCCTAGCTGAAGTAAGTTTGTCATTAGGAATTCCTTTCTCCCAACTGCAAGCTTGTTTTGTTTGGGGTTATTATTTTTCCCCTAAAGAGAAGAGAAACACTCGAGATTGATTTATGACTTTCCCATTTCCTCCTAGGCAATGCAAACTGGCAAGCTCCAGGCAGGAGAGATGGAGAGAGCCCAGGGCTTGCTCTCCCTGCCAGCCAGCACAGCGACACTGCGTCACTGCCACCACCAGCTGGGTGACACCTTGGGGACCCTCTCAAGCCCTGAGCAGGGTCAGAGCCTTTTGCAGAGAGAACTCCACGGCTTCACCCCAGCAGATTTACCAGCAGCGCTCGAGAGCCACAAAAGATTAATGATCAGCCGTGGTGCATCCGCTAATTCAATGAGAGGGCTGGCTCTGAAGGGGCAAGGCAGAGGAAGGGAATATAATCACGGTATTTTTCACAGTGCCAACTTGGATTCGGAGGAACAAGGCAGAAAATAGGGCAGCAAAGGCCTGAAAAAAAAAATCAGAATTCCTCTGCGCCTTTTAGGGCTACCCAAGGGAAAGGGGTTGAGGCCCTAAAAGCTGAAAGCATTAGGAGCAGATCAAAAATGTGCAGAAAAGGCGCTGGAGGCAGCAGCCTGCCCAGCCAGAAGGCCTTGGTGCTCCCATGCTCATGGGTCATATTCCTCCAGACTAAGGAGCCTCAAATTTACCTCCCAGTCTAACCACAGCACTTGGGAGAAGATGCGAGCATGAAACACTTTCATTTTCTCTGGGTATCCCAATCATCTGGGAAAGATGAGCTTCAGAGGTCAGCCTCATTGAGCATGGCACGTTGCACTGCTGGAGACGGGTTCCTGCCCTTCCACCTCCATCCCAACCATCCCAATGCTCCTGCTTTGGGACACGGCCGAGCTGCTTGTGCAGCAGCTTCCAAACCATCATGAATTGAAGCCCAGCATCCGACCATAACCTGATGCTCACTGGTGTTTCCTTTCCCATGTTGCTTTATGGCTTCTGGCAGTTCAGCAGCTCCTTCAAGAGCATCCCAGCCAGCCCTGCACCGCAGCCAAGCACACGTACAGCTGACGGCAGCAGCTCTCCCAGCCACCCCAACCTACATCATCTCGCTCCTCAGTCAAAGCCCTGGAGCCCATCAGCTTCTGCAGCTGATAGCGCTGGAGTGAGCAATGCAGCAAGTCCTCTCCCGCTGCCTGAGCATCCCGGCACACCTCCGTGGTTGTGACAGCCGTGGGAGTACTTCAGCACGAGCCCAGAGCAAGGCTTGGACACGCGTCTCCAGATCCGTAATGTGATGTGCCCTAATAGCCATGAGGATTTTCAGACTGTAACGCAAAAGCCAGGATTAAATCAAGAGCAGTGATGGGGCTGCAGCCTTCTGGAGCCATCTTAGGGCAAGAGGACCCATGGGACAGACTGACTGGCTTTGTGCTCAGCTATTGCATGGCTCCAAGAAGGGGGAATGAGGCGCAGAGAGCTGGGACACGGGTGCATGCAGCCGTGCTAGATACCAGCTTGAAAGCCCCACGTAAAGAGCCTGCAGCACCGCATCCACCTCTAGCTGGAAACACCACCACAGCCTCCAGCTCCTCTGAGCCCTTCCCAGACTCCTAGGACAGATGAGTAATACCAAAAGGCTTTATCTCAGACCCCCAAAGCGCAGGAAAATTAGAGAAAGAGCCAAGCACACCATCCCCAAACAGAAACACCAGCTAAATGAAAGGACTTAGGAAGCCTGTCCACACTTGGGGCCTTAGCAATAGGTTTTGTTCTGTTGTAGGAGCTTTACTCCTTGCCGCATTTGATTGCCTCTTTCCCCTCGAGCATGGTCATTCCTGGGATCATAGCTTCATGGAGGAACGAGATAAAAAGGTGCCAGGAACGATGCCAAAACTCCTGGGCTTAATCCATCCAAGGCTAGTTGACATTTTCCAGTTGAAATCTCTGGCTCTATCAGAGCAGGCGATGCTCTGGCAGGCACCAGATAGCAAATTGGAGGACGTTGACACAGCAAGATGCTTCACTCGGATATCTTGGCCATGACAAACAAGGAGCTCAGCTGGCCTCTTTGCGATCTTTAGATTTCCATTTGGAAAACTAATTGCAGAAGCTTAGGGGGGTTTGTGGGGTCACCCAGGTGCATCTGAGCACACAGGAGCCATGTGGGCTTGAAGACATCCTTTGGGGGGCAACAAATGCTCCTGGAAAAACCCAATGAGAGTTTCGGAGCAAACCCGTTGCATCTCTGCACCGGCTCTCAAAGCCCTTGGTAACCAGCAGGTAAGAGCTGGAGGGGAATCGGGCTGAACTCAGCACCGTTCGTGGGACCATGCACCCACTGCGTGCCCTGACAGCAGCTCCTCCCGGCTGTCCACAGCAGCAGGAGGATGCCACAAGCTCATGAATATGCAGAGGCAGGGCAGCAAGATAGCCGTCCAGAATTAACATCTTTAATGAAATAATAACACAGGCAAGAGACTCGTTTGCCTGACCATGGCTTGATGGCTGGGGAAGCATGGGAAAAAGCCGTGCCGGGGTAAAGCCAGTCGTGGAGGCTGCCTGGCAAAACATCATTCCCTCCTCCTGGCATTTGCACCCCCTCTTCCAGCCCTCTCCCCACCACCGATCCCATCAGGAGCCACAGGTAAAACACCTACACCAAACCCATGGGTGCGGGAGCAAAGAGGTCACTGGGCACGTAAGGACCAAAGAGTTAAAGCGCATTGTATCTCTTAAACCATGAGGATCAGACCCAGCCATGCTGGGGCAGCTTGGGAATCCCAAAATAGCACGGCTGAGATCCCCAGGTGAGGCTGTAGACTCGTGTGTTTCCCCAGATATCAGGGCAGCCTGTCCCTCCGGCAGCAGAAAGGGATCCTCTCTCACCAGCAAACCAATCACTGCCATATTGATTACATTTCAGTTAGTGAGAATCCCATCCAGGCGGTGGCCGGGCAGGACCGGAGAGGCAGCAACAGGGCTGACCGCGCTATCGAGCCTGCCTAACAGTGAAAAATGCATTTCAATCCAGAGGCACCTCTCGTGCCCCATGCCATAGCCAGCATCCCAGGAAAAACCTGCTTAAAAACTCGCCATTATGTGTAGAAGAGCCCCTCTGTTACAAATCCCAGCCAGCAGCCCTTAAATTGGAGAGACTCCAGCTCCATCAGTAAGGTTTTCTACAGGGATGTGATTTCAGGATCGGGGACTTTTCTCATGCACGTCTCTTGGCAGCGCATCCCGGCACGGCCGTAGGATGCTGTTGCATCGCAGCAAAGCAGGTACGGAGCTGGCGAGTCCAAGCGCCAGCTTGCTGCAGGGTTAAGAGGCCTTTACGGCGCAGGAGGAGGCTGAAGTTTCTCCCTCTCTTTTGTCAGGTCAAATTTACTGCAACAGGAGAACATTTCAGGAGAGATTTGTCATTGTTTGTGGCGGTTTGGAAAGCTCCTAAATATGCTCTGTGCAATCGTGAATGTAAATTGAATAGAAGAAAAAGCAATTTGCGAGGCATTAAAATCCCTCTGCAGGTTCCTTTGAAATGATCGATGTCTTAAACCACGATGTTATCTAGACATAACCGAGTTGGGCAACGCAATCCAATCCCCAAAGTCATTGCCTTCACAGGTAACTTATCAGCCCGTGGACCACATTTGCTCCCGACCTCGGCGGAGGCATCGCCGCGCCTGCAAAGCGCTCGACTCCCTATCTCTTACGGTGCCTTTATCACAGAGCAAGGCGGGAGGGGAACTGACACAGCCAAATTTCAGGATGCGGGTGCCTGGCATCGCAGCCCCAGGTGCCTGCAAGAGGGGACCAGGACCACTTTTGCTCATATTTTTGCACGATGCACAAATACCAGGCGACATCGCTTGGCACGAAGCTGTTAACCCTTAAGAAGTGCAGTTATCAGCCCCACGCAGCGTGTCCTCGCAGCTTCGCAGCTCCCCCACCCGAAGCACAGGCAATCTGCAGCAAAACGGGAGCAATCACCGCATCCCCGTTCCCCGGGGGAGTGTATTTTTTGGAGGAGATTCATTGCACCAGGTGCCTGCCAGATCTTGGCACGCCGCGATGCAAGCCCCAGGGCAACACGTGGGATCTAGATCTGAGATCCCACCGCCGACAGACATAAAGCCGAGCAAGCAGCAATCATATTTATCAAACTCCCAGGCCGTGCCCACAGCCTGTGCGTCTCCACCGTGAAAAGGTTTGTGTCTGCTGCATTAAGGATTACGGAGGTTTAAGAGCCTTTACAAGTTTTCACAGGATGGGGACTTCGCAAAAAGCCCAGACGGCTCCAGCAGCGGTTGTGCAAAGCCACCGCCGAAACGCCTGCTCTCCACGATGCTCTTTATATATGTAACCCCGGTTCCCGGATCCAGCCCCGGTCCCCCGGGAGCGCATTGCCGCGCCGGTGCACCGACAAAAAGCACGTGCGTTAGTTGCAAGGCGGCTTCCCACGGCGCCCATCAATCTGCCCGCGAGGAGCGGGTAAGAGCAAGGGGGCCATATGGGCCGGGTGTTGCTTAATGCGCCATAGGAAGGAGCCACGACGCTGAGCTGATGAGGAGGATACAAGAACCGGGACAGAATAGACAATGATCCGCCGAGGAGAGGCATCCGCCTCCCGCGGTGACCGCTGCTCCCTGCCTGCCGGGGCACCGGTCTGCAGCAGGCAGATAGACGATGATTTCTCTGCAAGAAAAGTTTCTTCTTAATCACATTAGCTAGAGCTGGGCCCGTGCCCTGAAGCGGGCAGGTTTGTATCTATTTCAAAGCCTTCACTTATTAAAATAAATTCACTATTAGAGCTGCGGACCGTCTCGCGCATATATAAGCAGAAGGCCTTTTGGGAGCGGGGTTTCGAGTCACGGAGCAAGGGGAGAAAGCGAGGAAGGAGCGAGGGGGCAAGAAGGGACAAGGGGAGGCAAGAGAAAGGGTTAAAGCTCCCTCCTTCCTTCCCCAGCCCAGGCAGAGCCAGCCTCTCTCAATCAGTGTGTGATTGCAATCAGCAGGAAGGTGCCGTTTGCATTAAACAGAGCAGACAGGGGAAAGGGAAAAAAAAAAAAAAAACCTAGCTGTGCAATCTGCAAAATTTATGTAAAAATCACAGGCAACAATAAAAAACAGCAATTTTTTTTTTCCCCTCTGCTTCCCCTTGTTATTATTTTCCCCAAGGGCAGAGGACCGGGATGAAGCAGGGAGCCAGCACTTCCCAGTCCCCCTGCCTGCGCCGGCCGGGCTGCCGTACCTAAATCCTCCCTATGTCAAGCCTTGCAATCAGTCTCCTTTACTACTAATTTTCCCTCATGTTTTTTAATTAAATTCTCCGCTTCCTTCAAACACCAGTCAATGAACCATCCACATTTCCTCCAAATACCCTTGAAAATGTTGAATCAGGTAATTAAGTGCAGTGCAGCGCGATGATACCCGAAGAAACGTCGCCAAAGAGGTATTACCCACAGCACGCATGGCCACGGCAAGACCCGGGGAGGAGGGCTGGGGTAAAACACAGCGAACTTGGCCACGCTGGATTTTTTAGCACGCTCAAATCAGCAGCCAACTGCAGTAGCAGCACCCAACCTGCTCGTTATAACTTTGGGAAAAAAGGTAAAGACAATCCTGAAGATGGCACTCATGGGCTACCCTTCCCAAGCCAACCTCCCTTCCTGACCCTCCCTAATGAGAGGTTGCCCAGTGCCCTGAAGCGGGATGATTCAGAGCTCCTCCAAACTCTCCAAGGTTGGCCAGGTTGGCCATGAAATACGTCCTTCCTTCCCGCCCGCCCTCCCACAGCTACGCTTTTGGTTTCAAAGGCGGCTCGTGACAAGGAATTTGAGGCCAAAGACCAAGGAAAAAAAAAAAGGGAAAACTTCAGGAGTAACAGCGCGTTTTGTAAGAAAGCAGAAAAAAGGGAGAAGAAAGATTTTTCTTTCATCGGTTTGGCATTTGCTGCTTTTCAGTTTCACTCGGCAGCATCTCCTGTCCGTACGCCATCAGACAGGTGGGCCAGCGGCTCTGTTTATTCACCTGGATCCCCTGTACCAACCTGGGACCGATTTATGTCTCAGCATCGAGACTCAATGGGAATTGGATGAAATGTGACAGTTTTGCTCAGCATTTCGCTTTGAGGGCTGAGGCTTGTTTGAACGAGCAGCTCAAAGGGAAGCGAAAGAGCCTTTGAAGTCCCCCGCGGCTTGGGACTGCATGAAAAAGCCCCCGTGAGCCCTCACCAGCTCGATAACACCCTCGTTCCCTTTGTGCCGGGGCTCGCTCACACCTCTGCGGAGCATCGCTGAGAGCTCAGGACCGAGCCCACACAAGTCCTCGTTGCTCCACAGGGTTGCCGGAGCCAGTTACAACCCCGAGCAGGCGAATGCTTTGTGCAGAGTAGCCAAGACTGAACTACGCATCGGTCGGGCTGCTGAGCCACCGGGAAGCCTTGGGCTTTCACCCTCCCCACCAATGAGCCTTTCCAAGTCATCTTCAACATCAGAGAGCCTCAGGGCACGAATGGTTGGACCTTGAACCGAGTGGTTGGAAGCAATTTGATCGATGATACGGAGCAAGAGCGGATCCTAAGATGCATTTCTGTGCATCACGACCCTTGTGGCTGAAGACCCAACTTCAGCTACATCTGAACCTCCTTCGCATCCTCGGCTGCCTTGGATTTGGCATTCCAGCTTGGATTTGGCATTCCAGCTTGGTACAGCCACGCACACGCAGGGGCATATTTTGTATTTAGATGGACTTATCCCAAAGACGAAGAGAGATGGGGGGAAGGCAACGTTTCAAGCCTTGGGGGACAGGCAGAAGGATAACCAGGCACATTTTCCCCCCTGTCCTCACATCACCTTGAGCACAGTGACTTTCAGAAGCGTTAAACCCAGGATACTATGCCAAGCAGAGCATTACGAGGGCTGCAACGATAGGATCAGGCAGGACTAGTGATAACTAGAGGCTTTATTAGGCTCATTTATTTTTTTCGATGAGCAGTAGGCATTAGCCTCAGCTGAGCAAGGAAGTGCCAGTATTGGGGAGGGTAAACAGGGTAAATATGTTATTGAGAAATCTTCTATTTGTAAGCAGAGGGCTGCTCGGGCTGCTCCTGTGCTCTGTACATTATTTATAGCTCTGCCTAGCGCCGCTGTCCCCTTTATCTGCCTTCCAAGGGGCTTGCTAAGAAAATGAATCTTTGACTCAGCAATTTTTATCCCAGCCAAAGGAAAGAGAAACGCACACACACAGACACATATATATATAAACCGAATCCACCCAGGGGAAGTGACAGGGAGATAATCCAGCCCCCCGAGAGGCTGCAGGTATCGGCTCTCGGCAGCTCAGAGGGAAGAGATTTTAACTTGTACATAAATTGTCTACAGCTCTTCCCCTTCTGCTGACCTCTACTGCCTCGTCTGTCTGTCCTTAGGCTGCGCGCCGCCGAAGCAAACCCAAACCTCAGCCTTTGGGAGAGCTTATGAAGTGCCTAACACACTCTAGGTGCTGCCATCAATTAAATAAATCTGCACAATACATCAAAGAAATAAATATATAAGCGGAGATGACTGAAGAGCTCCACTTTTTCCCCTATATGCACATATACACACATGTACTTAAAGCCAATTTTTCAAACAATAACACACTTGAATTTTTTTCTGCATGAAAAATTCATTCCGTCTCACAGCCATCTAAAAAAGCAAATAAGCAAACAAACAAATAAACCCTTCTTGGTGGAAAACATCACCCAAACCATTGCTGATGAATCCTCTTCACCACACAGACAGACACAATTTCCAACCAGCCCTCGACGCCCTTATTGCTCCCACCGCCGGGAACAAGGAGTAGATAATACAACTATGAAAATAAAACAGCAATAATAAAATAGCATTAATCAGCAGGGTCTCTTGGAGAGAGGCAAAGGAGAAGGGAGTTATTCCTTTCCCAATCCCGGCCGCGTTTGCCCTGGGAGTACGGATCTGCCTGTTTGCGCAGGTACCCATCCCGCGCCCCGGCTTGCAGCGCAGCCGCCGCCGCCACCAGCTAATTATCACCTCTTCCTCTCCCGCATCCAGGCTCTTTATAAATAGTTCTTTTAATCAGGGCCGCTTCCCCCACCGGGAGCTCGTGTGCAATCCTAGCACCGGTTGCAAATGGGTGCCCCAGATCTATTTTGGGCTGTGCTAGGGAGCCGAGTTCCCCGGGGGGCTGCGCCTCCGGCAAGCCCCCCATCATCGGTGCACATCGGTGGTGCAAGCTGGCTCGCCTGGTCGGGGTGGGAGAGGGTGCTCGAGCTGCCTGATCCACAGGGAGCATCGACAAGGAGCAATTTTCCTTCCCCCTGGGATGGAAACTGCAACACCGCTGGTTCCTGCAGGTGAGGAGCTGAAAGTACTCGTATCCTCAGCAGATAAACCAGGGCTGGAGAGCCGCTGAGGAGCGATGCTGAAGACATTTGCAATATGTACCATGGAGATAAGTTCCCCCAGACCCTGCTAGCAGGGAAAGGGCTCCTCCTTTCTCTCCTTTACAGCTCCTCTTGGTAAACCCCCGCCTGGCAAACCCTCTCCATGATAACGGGTGGGAAAAGGGGCTCCCTTCATCCCAACTCTCCCCAAACCTGCTCCCATCTCAATGGGACCAAAAGCCAAAACACCAAAATGGGTTTCTCAATCCCCGGTGTGAACGCAGCCATAGTGTAGCCAGGGACTAATCCATCGTAGCCTTGCAAGAGCTGCCGTGCTCAGGCAAACCTCTGTGCGTCAGTGCCGGTAAACCAACGGCACCGGCTGCCACGACGCCGTGCCGATCACCAGCAACGCATCGCTATGGCAGGTCAGCGACACGGCGTTGCGGGGTATTTGGTGTCCCCTCGATTCCTCGTTCCTGGACACCACCCTCAGCTTACACCGGTGCTCTAAGGTGACAGGAGCACCCGGGCACGGGGAAGCTGCAGAAACAACTGTGCTTCCAAAAAGCTGGCATTAGGGTGCAGCAGCAGGACACGTGCCCCTTGGGTGACTCCTCCAGAGCATCCTGCACCCTGTGCATGCGCACCCAGGATCCCACACCACTCATCTTTCTCCTTGGAAGGATAGACCATGAAATATCACCCTTAAAACCAACCAAACCAACCCAAAACCCTTCCCTGAGATTTTTTTGGGGGGGACAGATGGTGGTTCAGGTGTTAACGGGTACTCTCCCTCACCCTGCAGCCACCATCCCGGGGTGACAGGGCTCCCATACAGCCATGCCTTTGGCTCCAGGACAGCTCTGCTCTACCAGCTGGTAGGGAGAAAGGTTGACCGAGCGACAGCCAGCACCGGCGCTCGCAGGCTGAAATCCATCGCGAGACAGGTGGAGCAGGCTGGGCATTTTTTTTTTTTTTTTTGTGAGACATTTGCTACCCATAAAAGTCTTTCCTAGCACAGAAAGCACATCCTCTGCCACCGGCCCGGCGCAGAGGTGGGCTCGGCAGTCCCAGCCCAGGAGATGCATTCGTTATCAAAGACCAGAAAAGCATTAAAATAACTGAAAAGATAAATAAAAGAGAGGCGGCGAAGGAGAATGTGGCTGGCAGTGCCTTCTGCTCGTTAGGAAAGGGGGGCACTTAACACTACACAGACAGCAAATTAGCCTTTAATCATCGCCTGCATTTGCTGGGTTTTATCTGCGAGCGCGTTTCAGCCCTGGCACCTCCCTCGCGCCGGCAGCCCTGGGGACTCCAGCTTGCCTCCTGTTTATTCCCCAGCTGCTTTGTTGTCTCAGATCAGCAGAATTAGGGAGCCGTGTCGGCAGAAGATACTTCTGTGCAGCCAGCGAGAAGTTCACACAGAAAATTGATATTCGCCGCAAATTATTTTGGATGATTTACTGGAATGAATTAACTCACAGCGACGCGGAGAAAATTCCAACGCCGCTGCTGTCTGCCTCCCATCAGCGGCACCCATTGATAACAAGGCTCAGATTTTAGCCTGAACTTTGGTTTTGTGAGGATGAGGATGGCAGCAGCTCGGAGAAGGTGCTTACTAGGGCTCAGTCTTGCTGCCTGTAAAAGGGGCTGCCTGCCGTGGCTCTGGGAGCTCTGACATGGATGGATTTGCTGCGCGGATGCTCGTAGAGCCTCCGGGTTTGGGCTGCAGTACAAGCCCTGCAAAACCAAACCGACCCAACGCACTCATCCCAACCTACTCGTTAAATTTAGGGCAGGGATGCTCAACTGGCATCCCACAGGGAAGAGTGCCAGCACGGGCGCCGAGGAGGAATTGGTGCGATGCCCTACTGCGCTCCCCAGATTTGTTCACGAGTTCAGTAGTTTCATTGTGGTTTTCTAAAGGGCACCGGGATGAAACCCCCCGCGAACCCCAGGTTGCACGCGCTGGCACCCTGGGAAGTTTTGAGAGGGGTGGGAGCACCCAGGGAGGGCAGAGGCTGTTTCACCCCAGCTCTGCTCTGTTACCTCGGTTTCCCTGTTTGCAGAAAGCAGAGATAATGCCACTGACTGATCTTTTTCAGCCCTTTTGAAGTCTCAGGATGAAAGCCTCGAGGCTTAACACAGGAAAAAAGGATCGTGTCCCGCTGAGACAGCTCTTCCCTTTGTCTGCACGCCCTCGTGATGGTGACTTCCACGGTGCTCCCTCACCTCCAAATCAGGGCACTGAAGTGGCCCAGGGGTCCCCCCCGCCTGCGCTGGTGTTTGTTGAGGGATCCTTGCGACTCGGACTCCCACGCAAGGGCTCGGCGCGACTGCCAGCCCGCTCAGCAGAGGGTTACACTAAGTCAATAGCATTTAGGGATTGCTCTCGGGCCGCGAATGCACCGGGCCAGCCCCGCTCTTGCCACGACTCCACTGACTTTGACGGGCTTACAAGAGGGATGAACTCAATCCCTCAATCCTGGATTTCCCTCCCACCACCTCCCTGGCCCTAAATACGATCAGCATGGTTCGTGGGGAAGAGGGAATCCTCCTGCACCTGGGGCTTCCTCAACCATCCGTCCACCCACCCACGAATGGCAAAACCAAGATGAAAAGGTCTCTCCACTCCTTTACTTGGCTAGAGAAGAGGAGGAGGAGGCTGGCTGCGAGCTGCCTTGACATTTCCTGCGTCCTGGGATTGCTCAGAACCCTGCCTAATCCCTTGAGTAGCTTAAAGCACCCTCAGGGATCCGCTGCTTTACACGCTGAGCCCTGCAAAGCCAAGAACAGCGAAGGACACTCGCTGCAACCACGTCCCCACCGGGGAAGGAGCCCAGCATCCCACGAGCGAGGATGCTCAGAGGCATCACTGCCCACCACAAACCCCATATTCGGGGGGGATCCGGGCTCCCATCCCTCCCCTGGCACAAGACCCTGTGCTAAAAGCAATACTGATTTTCATCATCCAGACGTCCAGCAGGCAGGAGTTATCCCATCTTTACCCCCACGCCTGCCCGCTGGGGTCCACCAGTCCCTCCCCGTGGGGCACCCAGCCCTGCCAGGCTCTGTTTTCCCCTGGTCGGTTCATGTAATAGCCTGTACATGACCACCTAAACGCTGCAAACTCTTTGAAATAAGCACGGAAATTGGTTTCCAGGCTCCAGCAGTTTCTAAATAATGGATGTTTAAGATAATAATAATAAAAAAAAAAAAAAAGGCAAGTGACATACAAAGTGGATTCTAGAGAGGAAAAATAAAAAAAACAACTAAACCGTGGAGCATGTTTCTCAACGCAAACCTCCAAGAAAACCTGAAATAGCACAGAGGGAGCAAGCGAGGACCAAGAACAACTGACTGCAGCTGCTGATTTAACCCCGTGCTCTTACGGCGGAGCAAACTTCATTTCCCTGCACTCCCCCCGCCCAGCTCCTCTTCACTTTATATTCCACCTCGATGCAGATGTAATATATTCTGTCAGTGCAAAATTTGGGCTGAAAAATGTGCTGGCCTTCGGGAGACGTCTGGATTGGATCGGAGGGACGAGAGGAGGAGGGGGCATGCCATGCACAAGCGTTGCAGTCGGGCTCAAGAGATGGAAGGGAACTGAAAGTCTGGAAGGCATCAACTTTTGGCTCTCTCCATTAGCCAAAAGACATTCTTGGCTACTACTCAAAGCGAAGGACGACCGAACTGCTCATTCCTGTACGGCAACATCAGCTGCGCGACTCGATTTCAGCCGCAAAAGGAATCTAGCATTCGCCTAAATCCATAGAACTTGATTAACGTGGGGCTCGCAGCTGGGGTGCGTGTGATGGGCACCTCCCAGGAGATCCCGAGCAGGCAGGAGGTCTCTGTGATCACAAAAATGAGGATTTTGGAGACCGGGGAACATCTAGGCAACACGGGAAGGAGGTTGCAGTACCACCACAAGGAAAAGCCATAAGAGGGCAGAGGAGCAGGGAGTCCCCGCTCGCCTGCTTGCTCTGTGCAATGCCCCCACGCCATCAAAGGGAGAGCTCAGCCTCTTGCCAACGGGCGAGCACGGCAGGGCCAGGGGCTTGTGCTCGTGGCAAGGGTGCGTTCGGGTACCCCAGTCGGGCTCCCTCCCTGCCGAGCCAGGCGCAGGGATGAGCACCGCAAGGGACAATCCTTGTCACCAAGCCTGGTAAGACCCTGTGAGGTGGGTTGATGTGCATCAGCTGTAGATATTTGGACCCAAAGGGACCACTACAGAGACCCCCGTAGCAGGGTGATGCACCTGAGACACCTTGAGACATCCGTACCGGTGAGATGCATCTGCAGGGCACCGCTCCTGACCCCTTCGCAAGGAGCAATCCCGTGGCTTTGCAGCTTTTGCTGCTTCCACCGCTGGCCTGGGCGGGCTGCCATCCCACCTCCCCGCACAAGAGAGGCAAAGTCGCCAGGGACAGGAGGGAAAGGAGCTGGGGTTTGAGTCCCATGCTGCAAGAAGAGGAGGGAATTTGCTTTTCCTCTTCAATAGGTATCAAAATCTCGGTCCTTGGTGACCACCCTTCAGGGGAGGGGAAAGTTTTGGAGAGCTGAGCGACACTTCCCACACCTGCAGTGGGACCTCCCCACGGCAAGAGCATCAAAGCAGCTCCTGGGTGCCCCGAGGGCAGTGACACCGACTGGGAGGGACGCTCGTTTTAATTACACCAAGCGTGTTACCTTTACGTGTCGCCCAAATTATATACACACACGTTGTAATTCACTGAAAGCGGCTTTTTCGCCCGAGTCAGCAAAATGAAGAGATTCAATTACAGCCTTTGACTGGGCCTGCTTATTGTTATTTATAATACAATACATCCCGGCTGCTAGGGAGAGAGATGTACAGGTGCTGAAATGTTGGCTGTCTTGCCGGTTAATTGAAACGCCGGCGCCTTGCTAAGATTGCTTCTCCCGGCCTCCCCGACGCCGGGTGGTGGCATCTACCTGCTGCACCGTAATAGAGAGGCACCGTCTCCAAAGGACACCTGTGGCAGGAGCAGACCTCTTAATAGCTGCCAACTCCTGCGCTCCAAACCCAATAGCCGCCGAGGTACAATTGGGGGTTTCAAATGAATCCTGGAAGAGTGCTTGGAGGAGAATGGCTCTATTTTTGAAGAATGGCACAGGGGGATCCACAGCCATTTCCTCTGAATGGCTTCAGACCCAGCTGCACTTTATAAGCAAGGAGATGAATATTTTTTTTTTTCCCCCCCTCTGTAGCCGCCCAGTCTCGCTCCATCTGCGATGAAGTCATGCTACCTGAGTCCTTTCTGTCCCTGCCTCGCTATTAGGGAAAGGATGCTGAGGTCGAAAATGAACTCATTAGCTGCTGCCAGGGCACAAAGCAGGAGGAGAAGTGGCTTTGCCCTCCCGGAGCAGGGCTGCTTTGCCGGCCTCATGGGAAAAGCTCGGCTCAGTGCCAAGGACTTCACAGCTCGCCCGGATCAAGGCACAGCGGGGATAATTTCCCAGGCGTGCAGCATCCAACGCCGCCCATGTGGGCAGCAAACACCCTCTCACCACCAGCAGCTTCACAAGAAAGCACAAACTCAAACAAGTATTTGCCCAGTCCCTGTCTACTCCTCACCCCGCTTTGGGGCCACACATCACCCAGTCCTGGCTCCAAATACCCCAGTTCAGGAATAAATAATAATATAGGGAGCCCATACGATGCTCGTTGGCTGTTTCTCTCTCCATCTGCGTCTGGCCCTGAGGATGACCTTTGAAAACCAGTATAGACCCACTCCTAGTGAATCTCTTTCCTAAAGTGGAAATAAATGCACATGATAATCAGGAGAATCGGTATCTCAAGCAGACTGACAGTCCCCGGCGCTCCTCCTGGCTAGCAGAGGAGATCCCCTCCCCATGTAGGCAGCAAGGCATGGGGAGATGCAAGCTCCATGCAAATCTCTCCCCCCTCTTCCTTGGCAACTTCATCTCTTGATCATTTCTGACAGCCCAAATTTTGTCAGCCAGATGCATTTAAGGAAAAAAAAGCAAAAAAAAAAAAGAAAAAAAGGAAAAACAGAGCAAGTCAAAGCAAGTTGGAGATGCGATTGGGGGAGGGGAAAAGAATAAGAAGTAGGAGGAAAGGAAAGGTCCCTGGAGATAGCAGTGAATATGTAAACTTTCTCGATTTCCTCTGCCTACTCATACCTCTGTGTGTTAACAACGAGACAGACATCTTGTATATATTTGATAAATAAGCCTCTCCATTTATTCAGGGGAGTGAATTTGTAGCTATTATGATTCAAATGGCATGACAGGTTCTGGATTGTTGTATTTTTTGCTATTGAGTTTACAAAAAAAACCAACATGAAAATTGCAAAATTCAAAGCAATTTTCTTTGGCTATGGATCCTCACAAGGCACAGATAGATAGATACAGTTATATATATCTACAAAAAAAAAAATACAAAAGCCAGTCCGAGTGCCTCTTCCCTTGAGACAGGAGGATGAGGGGCACAATAAATAATTTAGAAATTGCTACCATCAGTTGATTCCGAGTGATGGATCTGGCATGTGTTACAACAAGGCACATGCTGTATTCATTACCCATTGAGCTACATTTTAATTTCTCCCTCATTAACCTTATCTGTGACTGGGGTTGTGCATCAAGTCAAATCCTCCGGATGTCAATCAATTCATTAGACGGTTGTTTAGTTTGTCATATGTGCTGTTATCGCTTATTAGACTGCCACGCCGATCAATCAATCAAAAGGCAGCGAGGAGCTGGCTGGAAGGGGACGCGCCACGGCGGGCAGGGACGCAGGCAGGCAGACAGCACTCCGCGGAGGGGGCTGCCTGGAGCAGAGCCCGCGCCTCCGTACGGAGCGTGAATGTTTTGCAAAGCGGAAGGGAAAAATTCAAAGAAATTCAAATAGTTCCCATTAAGCGTAGCCAAAAACCACAGCTTTGTTTCAGATCATTGAAGCAAACTATAGGCGTATAAAAATAATAATAAGGTTAGCTAAGTGTTTACCATCAGGGGCTGAAAACTCGATACGACGGACGTCATACCACCTGCCCATCGGCACGGAAAGCCTCCCCTCCTAAGCAATCCTGCCTCTGTTTCCACCTGATATTTGCCTCCCATTGAGTTCTTCAAGCGTCCCCTGACATTTCCAATCGATGGAGCAAAGAAAGGCTCTGGGCTGGTGGGGTCTACATTCCCACCCAATGCCACCTTCTCGGCATCGCCTATTTGAGCATCGTTACTGTGCACCCACGCTGCTGGGTTCGGGCTAGCACCCCCAGGCACAGCCGGCGCAGGATGGGGGTCCTGGGTGCACCATGGACCCTCCACCAGAGCCAACCCCGCTCCATCACATCCATTTATTTCCACCAGTGACGCTATGGGGGGGAAGCACAACAGCATTTGCATGAAGGCACAGCAAGTTTTGATTCATTTCCTTGGCTACCAGCAACTCCTCATGCAGAAACATCCATGCCAGCTCAAAACCCCTCCATGGAACACCCAGAACCACCTAACAGCCTGGCAAGGGGCTGCAGGTGATGCTGCCCCCCTGCACCCCAGCTCCCCATCAGTAACACTGACTTCTCGCTTCTCCCTCCTCTCCCCAGCGTGCGGCTGTGGGTGCTGGAGAGCTGAGCCCTTCCGCCGAAGCACAATGCAAGACTCCGGCCGAGGATTGCAGCCGACGCTGTGCAAAGCCTTCGTGTTCTGATTCACACGCGCCTGGCCAAGTGGGTTTAGTTTGCAAGGCTGTTTGGATGGAGGAAGAGCAGAGGAAATCCCAGTGCGGGCACTTTAGTTCTGCTCAGTGTTTCCCCCGCTCCTCCACCACATAAAATAAAACAAGCAACAGCATACTAGCTTTTTTCTTTCTTTTTTGAGCAGGGTATTCACCAGGAAGGTAGGATACGATTCACTTGCAGCAGAGATGCTTTGCCAGCTCCCAGTCCAGGAAGCCAACCAGGCTGCTCACGTGAAATAGGGAAAGATAGTGGAAAATATTTTCAGTTCCACTGAAAATAGTGGAACCGCAGAGCCTGCATCGGCGATCACCAGTGAGAAAACACCAACTACAGCCTTTCCCTGTGAAGCATCAGGGCGCCCGTGGCTCCAGGTCCTGCGCTGTCTGCCAGGGCTCCCCAACTGCTGTGCTGAGCATCACCAGATGAAACCACCCCTTCAACCAGCTCTTGGGTGAAGCTAAGAGCCAGGGAGAGCCTAATTACCTTCCTCCTCATCAGCAACCTGAGACAGCAAAGCCAGCCGAGGTCTGGGCTGTATTTTCCACCAAACCCTTTAAAAGCAGTGCCTAGCTGCCATGGGAATCGCTTCTCTGCAGCAAAGCAGAGGCAAAGCCTGCGGTAGGTCCAGGACTCTTGTCTCTCTCCCGTGTCCTTGGCCAGCAGAAAACCAAGCACAGACACAGAGTGACGGGTAAAATAGCATCCCGCGGGTCTTAAAGGCAGGCTGGGGTCACACCTCCACGGGGATGCTCAGAAAACATCTCAAGGGCTCCCTGACCTTCCATACCACGCGCGGGATGAAGAGGGTCACTCCAGATGCCACCGCAGAAGGCGTGTTTGTGCTAGGACTTGCCGCGGAAAGCTTTCGTCTCCCACCAGCAGAAATGTTTGCAGATGAGCGAAAGCTTCCAGAAGGCTCAGCGAAACATCCACATTTTTTAGGGGCTCATCTGAACCCATTAGCACATCTTAATTGCTATCGGCACAGAGGAACGACAGACTTTCGCACGTCTGCCGAGTCTGTCTGCCTGCTCAGGGATAAGGAAAAACCACCGGCGCGCAGCCCCGAATCCTGCAGGCTGGAAGTTCGGTCTCCTCCGTGCACAATCTGTCCCTGGGGCTCCTCAGATGTTTGCAGGAGGAGGCAGGGAGAGGGAAAGGAGCCAACGCTCGTCTCCCAGCCCTCCTCTTGGCGAACGCCGAGAATCGCACCGGGGCTTGCCAAAACATGCGAGCGCCGGAGCTGAGCCTGGAGAGACACCCACATTCCCCGTGAGCCAGCACCAGAGTCATGCACACCGATGCCTTACGTGCCTACGACACCGTGGGGACACGGTGAGGTTGCCCAAGGACAGAAAGGCTTCCCCAGACCGGGGAGGGAGGTGGCAGCCAAGGGACGGCATCTCCCTGCTCACACCCGGGTGGACCCTGCTGCAGCTGCTGGGAAAAACTTGGGGCTGCTGCAGAGCATCAGTTAATTTGTAATCATGGAAACGGCCAGCCTGGGTCAGCGGCTGTCGGCAGAGGAGCCGGGGAGTGCTGCCGGTTGCGATCTGTTCTTTTTTTTCATTTCTTTTAAGGGGATTTCATTTAAAAAAGCTGCCTTGATAAGGAATTTACCAGGGCAAAATGAGATTACACCGGAGCTCAGAGTAGCTAAAAGCAGCAGCATTGCTGGGGACTCAGAGGCTCCTGCTTATACTATCTCTCTATCATCACATATATCCTTCTATCTAATCTATCTAGCACCGTATATACCCTTTAGCTCACCAGCTCTCACAATCCCTGCCCTCTATCCATCATCCACCTATTCATCAACACACATCCAGCTCTATCTACCTAGCCATCACTATAAATATCCCATCCATCCATCTCTCCCAATCTATCTCTCATCAGAGAGACCCCTTTCCCTACCTACCTTCATATATACACATATATATCTACGCACACACCTCCCTGTCTGTCCATCTGTCATCAGCAGAGTGCTCACCTCCTCTCCCCTTCCACCCCCTTACCCCTCACCGCACGTATCCTTCTATCCACCCGCCCATCCATCACAGCCGCTCACTCGCAGGGGCTGGGGTACTTCTCTGCTCAATTTACTACCTGAGGGCACCAGATATTTCCTCGTGGAGCACCGGATCCATACCCTATCAAGCAGTGGGTCCCCTTCTCCCACACCCTGGCAGCCCCGGAGAGGGGATGGAGTGGGTTAGTGCTGGGAAAGTTGCTCTGAGCCAGCCGCAGCGACTCGTCATGGAGCAGACGAGGAGCACTCGCACCGCCGAGCCCGCTGGGCTGTGCTGGACCCGCACATGCCACGACACATGCATGCACAGGCAGGAGAAAGGAGCAAGGTCCTGGTATGGGCAGGAGCAAACCATGGCAGCGTGTAAAACACAGGCAACCACTTATAACGAAGGTGCTGAGCACCTTCTGCTAGCGCGCAGCAAGGACTTAAAGTGAAATCCCGATCCCCACGCTGGGGAAGAGCATCAGATCCCCCCAGATCCTGCCCAGCCCCTTTGCAGCACTCTGCCAAGTGCAAGGGGAATTTCCCCGGTGCACAGCGCAGATGCATACACCACCACGGCAGAGCCCAGCTCTCCAAAATCCCCTGTTCCCTCTCCAAATCAGCCGCTGACCACATCACGCCGTAACCCGCCCCTTGCCGACCGCCAGGCTGGGTGCAACACCCCCACGCTGGAGCCAAAAGGCAGCTTCGGCGTGGGATGGCGGGTGGGGGTGATGCTGCCGAGCGGCACAGAGACGCAAAATTTGCCAGAGAAAAGAAAACACACAAGCGGTGCTTAAAAACTGAAAGCTGTTACTTTAATTACGGGCTTTCTGCTTTATCACCAATAGCGTTTCTCACACATTCATCAGCAAACCTGGTAATAAATCAATTGCGGGTAGCCAAGAGCTGCAGTCTGGCTCCTTCCCTTTCTCTTCCCTGCTCCCTGCGAGCTCTCGCACCATTAGTATGCAGTCCGGTACTGCCAGTCTCTGCATTTCTCATCGGCTTTGGACTGGAGCTGGTATCAAGCGGATGCCCCCAGCGCAGATTTCACACAGCCAGCTTTGGCTGTGGGGAAGGCAGGCACTGGCAGAGGAGACAGCGGACGTGCCTGTGTCTCTCGGGGCACGTATGCGGACCTCCCTGCACGCCGTATGGATATTTCTGCACCCAGAGGGTTTTGGGGGGGATGCGGGGATGGGGCAGCTGGGTGGGCAGGGCGCTCGTGCCCCGTGGCTGGGTGCGGGCACCGGCTGCCGTGCAGGTTCCCACTCCGTCTGCTCCTTGTTTTGTGCCCAGAAATCCTGACAGCAGGGCCACGGTGGGGGGCTGTTGGCATGCTGGCGACCCCCACCTCGGGCACAAAATATTTTTCGTGCACTGACATCGGTACCGCAGGGCAGTCTACACCCCTTATCCGCTGTCAAACCCAGACAAAAAACTCAAATCTGGGGGAGAACCACATAAAGGTGTTTTCCTGTGCGTTTGCTGTGTCCTTGCACTTGGGACAGCCACGGAAAGCGGGCGCTGCCACCTGCCCTATACCCAAAAAATCCAAATTTGCCGGCCAGGCTGGGATGGCGCAACACCCGGCCGTGCTGCACGGGAGCTGCCAGGCTTATCCCCGCACACACAAGTTGCTGGAGGGAACATTGCATCCCCTGAGTGCCATCACGACTCCCAGACAAGGCAAAGTGCCGCTGCCTGGATTGCTGGCGGGGCTGGAGCAGGATTCAGGATGGGGAACCAAGGACAAGGACGATGACCCCAGCCGAGGACAGCGTGCATAGGCTGTTTGGCACCTGCTCACTCCTCGACTGCTGTCCTCTGCAGCAAAACCACCAGTAGCTCTGGTGCTTGGATGTAAATGAATTCCAAACCCTTCATTTCACCATCACCTCTCTCAGCTCCCCAAATCTTTTTTTTCCCCCCTGCTATGTGAGTGCTTCTGAGCTCCGCTCTCCATCAGCAAACCCTGATGCAGGGTAGCAGAGGTCCGCCCCTTGCCGATACCTGCTGCTTGCCGTCAGCCCCGCCAGTGCTGCACAGATGTGCGCAGCAGCAGCCCAGATGTGCACGGCACATCGCCAGGCTGCTGGGGTGGCGATGGAGACGGAGCAGCCGTTTCGCCTCCTGCTCCCCTGCTCCGATTCAGCCTGGCTCAGTAGTGACCCCCAGTCACCGCAGCGTCTGCTGTGCAAAATGAGGAGCCGGGCTCCCTCCAATTCCTAGTGGAGTGAGTGTGCAAATCAAATTGACCTTGAACACTAATTGGCCCTCTAATTAGCACTCTCAGCAGAGAAGCAAAGGACTAGGAAGAGACTGTCTTTTCAGAGGAGGTGGCGGAGCTTTGGCCAGGGGAAGAGGAGCAGCCATCCCTCCACGCTGCATGTTTGCACGTGGGTGAAAGGGTACATCTGCACGTTTAAGTACGAAAATGCCCTCCCCGAGGCTAACTCTTGGGCATGGGAGCTGACCTGAAGCTGGGACCACAGTCCCAGGGAGAACATCCCAAGGTGGAGGTACCGCGCACCCCAGCCACCCCGCAGAGTCCCACACCGCATCACAAGCACCTTCCTGGGATCTCCCGCAGCCCCTTGCCTGCGGAGGAGGTCGGCTCCAGCCCTCCCTGCCCAGGGTTTGCATGTGCATCATGGACCGACCGCCTCCCTCCATCACCCTCTCCATCTCTCACCCTCCCACGCCAACGCACACATTTCCCTCCGCTTATCACCTCCTTTAGCCTGGCATTAGGAGCTCTGGTCTTGACATTTTCATCTACGATTATTTACAGGAGGGCAGATCTGAGGAACCGGTCACAGGTGATTTCCCCTCACCGCCAGCTCCGCTCCGCACAGAGCTGCAGGGGCCGGATAGCTCACTGCAGATATCATTAATTCTGCAAATTCCCAAATCCCACCCTCCTGCCACCCCCGTCCTGGGGAACCTGGAGACACAGCGTGCTAAAGCTGACAGCAGCCGCAGCCCCGCAGGAGCCCCCACTGCCCCTCCGGCTGCAGCAGGAGCCGCTCTCCCCCCCCGAGCCCCAGGGGCAGGGGGAGCCCCACGGGCCAGATCCTGCCTGGTCCATGGGCAATTAGGGGAAACGCTGCACAAGGAGGGAGTAAGACCCTCCATGGCGTTGCTTCCCAGCGGTGAGCAAGCAAGCCAGGGAAGAACAGGGAGCAGGGGTGCTTTGGGTCTGGCAATGGAGGGACCCAAATCCGGGGCTGGTCCCGCTTCCGTGCAGAGCAAAGCCAAAGAGCAGCACTTGTAAACGTAAATCCAAGCATTTATACACTTTCTTTCAAAAAATAACCAACCGACACAAAGCGATTGCAACCACCAGCAACCAAAGGACATTCTTGTGCTACAATTACTGCCAGGAGCTGCTGGTGAACTGGAAACTCAGGTCGCAGCTCCTCTTTGGAGCTGCTCCTGCGGAAGGGACACCTTGGCTTCCAGCTCAGACAAGCTCCATTGGCCATCACCATCCTCCATTGCTTACATGGACAGTCAGTAAAGAGGTGAGGTCACTCCTGTACCCAACCAAGCTGCCCCAGATAACAATCCTGAAGCCATTGATAAACCCCCATCTAGCAGGGATGATGTCCCAGAATAGTCATCGTCATTACCCAGCGTGACAGCAGCGACGCCCAGCTGGGCTGGGCAGGGTCAGATGGGTTGGGCATCACCTCCACCTCCAGCATGGCTCAGAGTCCAGACCAGTATGCAACCAATGAGGCCCCAGCAAAACCCAGTGCTCCCGGCTCACTCCTCGCTGCGGGAGTGGGATCGGAGCGTGCGATCCCGGCCAGCTCCCGGCTCCCCTCCTCGCAGCGAGCGGCGCTGGCAGCACACCCGGGGAGCTGGGCTATGCACTCACCAGCTGCTGTTTTCTTCACCTAGATGCCTCCCTGACCATAACGGCTCTTTAATTATTTAATGTCTGTAAAATACTCGAGACTTTGCATTGGAAGGGAGATGAACTGCACGACCTAAAATTGGTCTTTTCCATCTCAAACTCCTTGCATTTTATCCTGGGATGAAAGGAGCTCTATTAGGCAAAGCATCAGTACTATTAGATTTCCTCGGAGCCCTAACAAACGGATATTAGATTATTACCGCAGATGCATTTCTAAGGCGCTCATCCCCAGAGTATCTGGGCATCAATTACACAGATTTAGAGATAAAAATGCTTCCCCCAGGAGAACAGGGTACAAAACCCCTTCCCTTTTTGCCTCTCTTTCCCATTTCTTCCACATACGTCCGCCTCCCTCCCACTGCCTTCTGCAGAGCCAGAGCTGCTTACAAGGAAAGCTCTTCAGTTGATGGGCAACCCTTCAATCTTTGAAACATCTGAAGCAGCAAAAGCTTTTTGTAAAGACTGGCAGGAGTCAGCTGAAGAGATTTCAATGTGCAAATGGACATAAAAAGATGCAAGGGGGGGAATGAAACGCCGGATTTATTGTTCTAAGGACAAAGGATTTGCTATTAGATGAGACGACCCGATGGCCTGGCCCCAGCACCTACAGGTCACACCACACAGAAAGCCCATCCTGCTTGAGGGACGAATGGGAAGAGCTGCAAAGTTTGGGTTTGACTGTGCTGATATCGTCTCTGATAATTCCCTGCATTACTATCGCCATTACGCTAACCCCTAGCAACACCACAGGAGTTGTGCTGGATATCGAACGTACAAATCCACAGCTGGAAGTGCTTAAAGGCTGAAAAGAAAAGATCAAAGTTTGAGAGAGAAAACAAGGAGAAGGGGCTTGGCCAGGATCACACGGCCGGTCTGTAACAGGGACCGAGATGCTCCTCATCCCCCGGTCCTAGCGCGCAGTCAGGCTGGCATGGGACCACGCCGCAGCACCCCTGCCTAACTCAGCCTTTCTTGCCCTTCCAGCTTATCTTGCTTCCAAAAAGACTAAATATCACGATGCATACGTGTTCTTTAATTTCAACAGCTGATTCCAGAGGTTGCTATTTAGCCCAATTTCAGAGCAAAGCATCAAGCCGATCGCTTTCTCTGGCAGTGTCAGGCCGTGCCCATTCCAACCCATAGGTAAATGCTTCACGACTACACCCAGGAGATGCTTCCAGCCCCTCTCGCAGCCCAGCTCGCTCTCCCTTGCTCGCACAGCAAGCTGCCAGAAGGGGCAAAACCTGAACAAAATCTCCTAATTCTTTTTCCAGTTGCTGCAGACCAGGCTCCCTTCCCCTGCACGGCTTCAGCCTGCCTCCACGAGCCAAGCCCAGCTGCTCGGCTCATCGCAAAGCACCTTTTGCATCACTGGTGGAGACAAAGCCGGCTGCTACGGCAAGCCCAGCTTTGTGCATCGGCCAGAGCAGCCGCCGCACAGCAGGGAAAGCAGCTCCGTTTCAACAAAAAGCTCTCAAAAGCACCCTCCGCTTCTATCCATGGGCTCCAGCTTGGAGCCAGGACCGGGGTCTCGCCCTGCAATCCCAGCTCTGCCCTCGCCAAGGCCAGGAGCCTACACATGAGCCAGTGCTCAAAGCGTGACATCTCAACGTATAGATGTACGCACGCAACCCTTCCAAGTGGTCAGGTGCAATCTCCAAGCAACACGGCTCTTGGCATCAAACTGCCTTGACATTGCTGCGATGGACCAGACGTCCCTCTGTGTGAAACCTGCCAACCCTGGCAGTGGTGCCTCAGGGGTTCAACACTTTGCAGGATGACTGAGAAGGCCCAGCTCATCAGCATGAGAAATCCTGACTGATTTGGAGGTAGCCATGACCCTGTCATCCTGCCCTATAGAGAAAACCTGTGCGGCCCCTGCCAGCCTTGTAGGAGAGATGAAGGGGAGCTGGGGCTCCGCTCTGGGACACGCTGAAGGGAGAGGGCTTGGGATGGATAGGACCCTACGCAAAGGGATCAAGCACAAGCCAAGGGATTTGGCTACGTCCAGGGAAGTCATGGCTAGTGAAAGAACCACAAATCCAAGAGAAAGAGCACCACTCCTGCCCCATCGCTGTGGTGGCGAGATGCTGACACCAGCACCTAGCCAAGGGGTGAGCACGGGGGGGGACAGCTTGTTTGTACGATGGGACCCAACGCTGAGTGCGGATGCCAGGCACAGCCAAAGCTCAGATGTTAAAGAACAAAAACCACCACCACACCTCTCCTGGGTGATTTTATGAGTTCCGAGGTCAGTGCGCTTGGTACTGTCTTGGGCAGAGACGCAGCTTGACCTTGTGCTGCTGCTCTAAGCATGCCTCTGAAGGCACTTTTCAATGGCAGCAAGGGTCAGGCACCAGCAGCGTTTCTGCTCATCTCCCAAATCCCTACCGTGCTCCGGCCGGAGCCAGGGGATCTCACTGCTGAAGCCCCACAAGGCTGTGGGCCCCCTCCTCCCCTGCCAACCCCACGCACGAGCCACTAGAGCAACTCCATCACCACCTTTGGTATCTGTGCTGAGGAGGAAAAGACATTCCAGCAAATCACCCACCCTGCACAGATTTATAATGAAGAAGGTGGTTCCCTGAAGGTTCAAAGACCGATCCGTTCCTCCTCTCCTCCATCGCAAGCATCTCTCCATGTTTCATGAGCAACCTCCGAAATCGATGCTCACTGAATCACGCTTAGTTCCTTTGGTTTATTTATTATTTTCCCAGCTTGAATTCAAACCTCCTTCTGCATGGGGAGAGCGGGGGAAGAACCACCCAGAGCTTCACAAGCACAAACACTGCGGGGAGGGCGAGACAACACCGAGACGTGGGAAGGGCAGGAGACCTTCCCTTCCACTGCCTTGTTTCGGGTGCCACCAGGTACAACACAGCCTAAGTCAGCAATCGGGTGACGGATGCAAGATCTAGGAGAAGAAGGGGGCCTCTGCACCCTGCTGTCAAATAAGGGATTTCCCAGGTATTTTTCTAGATTTTGCATCACCTGGGCTGTGCTCGATGCACCGGCCCTCGCTGCAGCTCTCCTATGATGACCAGTTAAAGGAAAAAAGCAGGCAGTTATCAAAAATCCCCGGCAGCAAGGACAGAGGAGCACCGGGGCACATGTCCTGCTCTGATTTCTTCACCGGCGATGTCTCTCCATCAACCTTGCCGCGCATTAGCTGCCGCCTTTGCCCCAGCCAAGCATCTGATGCTTTGGGTCAAGGAGCATGTCTTTGAGATGAGAAGGCAGGACCGGCAGGTTCCCATCTTGGCTCTGCCTGCAGCGATGCTGGGCAAGTCACAGGAGCTCCTGCTTCTGCAACGGGCACCAACTCCTTACACCCCAGCACCGCAGGGACTTAAAAACCCACCGGGGCTTCTCCAAAACCCTTGCCTGCAGAGAAAAGCCCTCCCGCAGCACCCGCAGCTCGCTGCTTCGTCGGCCGGGGCTCACCTTTGCAAAGTTAATTGCAAAGACAGCAGCTCCTGAGCAGAAGGCAACCGGCAGGGCTCTCCGGAAAAGCCAATTCCCACAATAAAGAGCTGATGGGATTTCTATGCAGAAGGGGGCAGAGAGGGGCAGGGGTGAGGGAGCCGAGCGCGTCCCAGACAATCGCTCCACGGGCGCTAACGTGCAAATAAATAGCCGGTGCCGACATCTGCTGAGAAATACCTTCCCTGATCCACACGGAGAATTGCAATCTAATAATATCCCATCTGCCCCCCCCCACACTTCTCCATCCCTCCCCCACCCAATTACCGAGCCTGACATTATCCGTCATCTTCCCTTTGTGTCGGCGAGAATCCAAATGCAGACGCCGGGAAATTAATAATAATTGTTGTGTCAAAATGCGGGATGTAATCAGGATGCGGCGTGGAAGCTGATACAAACACAAACAAATGGTATTTATCCTCCCGAAAGATCCCTCCCCTCCCTTCCCTAAGGGCCGCTGATGATAATACTCATGGAAGAGATGAATCAGTGCTAATATAGGGATTAGGAATAGATCCCAAACCCCAGCCTGGGCTGCAATCAAAAGAAGCGCTCTTAATTGAAATTAGAGCTGGGATTTCTGTGCCTCTGCAGAGACGGGTTAAGCCCATCGGGGCTAAACAGAAGGGAAAATAAAAATAGCATCTTTATTCGAGAACAAGAAGGTGGGCAATGAGGAAAAAAGGCTCCGCTCTGGCTTCGGCGCACCTGGTTTTCACAGCCCTCGCTTTTGAAGCTGGGTTTTGTCCCAGCGCCGATTCCCGCAGGCAGGGCAGAGACGCTGCGCTCCCGCTTCTCACGCAGTCACCTCTCTGCCTTTTCAGCTCGAGCACGGGTTCAGAAAGGATATTTCAAGATCAAACTGCACCTCCCGCGCTCCGATGAAACCCGGGGCGAGCTGAGCTCAGGGTCCCGTTCCCTACCCTTTCCTGAAACTTTTTACCGCTCCACAAGTGAAACGTGCTCTTTATCCTGATGCTCACGCCAGCAAAGAGAAGTGCCCTCGCTTTTATTCCTTTTATTCTGCAGCCGAGGCGTGCGGGCACGAAAGGTGAGGGATAGACCACCAGAAAAAAGGCGCAACTCCTGCTTTTATTGCTGCTTCGACTCCCGCGTCCCTCTGAGCCCTGGGACCGATATCCTAAGCAGCAGAAACACAATTTCACCTCCTGCTGGCTCACCCCAACACGCAGCCCCCGAGCTAAGCACATTTGAGTATCTGGCGTTTACTCAGAGGGGCTGAATTCTTCCTAAAGCCCAGTCCTAGGCAAGAGGGATGCTTAGGAGCCAGGTACTTAATGGCAGCATCTCACTTTCTCTCTTTCCAGAGATCTTGGTGATGGATTGACTCCTCTTACCTTCTCTCTCCCAGCCCTAAGCATCACCCTGAGTGGGTGTTCCTCAAAGGAGAGTCACACACGTGAGAAGCAGAAAATAAGGACCCGGCCACGGTTTAGTTCCACGAGCCTATTAGCGATTCCCGTGCTTTAACTCCAAATTAGACTTTACTTCTAAAAACAGGTTTCTAAATTCTTGGCTTGGGAACGGTGCCACAGTCTGTGCCTTCCGCTAGCAAATACAAGCCTAGACTAAAAACAGGCCCAAAAATAAATCAGCCGGCTCCAAACGCTCCTGGTCCCAGCAATGGTTGGGATTTGGCTCTGACCTTCACCAATCTCTCCCCGGCTTCCCCCACCTCCAGCCTCCCCTGCCCCTAGCCCAGTTGTGCAAAAAGCCCAGCCAGGAAAATCACATTTCCAGAGCCGAGAGGCAGAGGGAAAACCCTCTGCGAAGCTGCCGGCGAGCCTGTGCAGACTTAATTCATCCTCGGCAGCGGCAGGTCCTCCAGGGCAACCCAAGGGGTTGCAGGTCAAGAGAGACTCGGTCAAGTATGGCCGGTTAGAGATAACTTAGATGCATTCCTATTCCCCGTCTAAACTTTCAGTATCTCTACAGTGTCCTCTCCAGGAAAAGCTGGCACGACAGCAAACACGAGAGCGTTCAAAAAAACATAGCAGCAAATGCTGATATTGCTGTTCGCCCCAGCTGCATCGCCCCGCGATGACGCTGTGGGTTTCACAAGCCTCCTCGCATCCCGCCCAGACTTTGATTTATACCTGCAAGCTGCAGAAAGCTTTGCAGACACGGGTTGTAACGACCAAGATTTCAGGCAGTGATCTGGTTATACAGAGACCAGAGTTTTGAAGACCACCCGTAAAATTCCGCAGTAGCTTTCGTTTGCGCAGTCAATTAGGAGTGCACCAGCGATCCAGTGAGGACAGCTTTGGATTAGCCTTAAGACTAGATTTCGAGAGCAGCTCCCAGCTCTGAAGAGCCTGGCTCATCACATACTGAGGCATTGAATCCAGTACAGGTCTTGAGGCCGGTCCAGAGCTAAATTGATTTTAAACACAGGCACCATCTAGAAATTCGGCGCTTTCGCAGCCAGATGCATTTGAAGTTGGTTTGCAGCTGGGCAGAGAAGACCATTAGGAGTTCAGGCATGTACAGCTAAATGAGCTCCCCAAGGTTGCTCAGCAGGACGGGGATTCATCTCATCCAGCTTCTGCTCCCAAAAACTCGGCTATCTGGTCCAACGCAGAAATTTGGCTCCTCCATCAAGAGCGGAGGTTGATGCCTCTAAAAAACCCTTATCTAAGGGGGATGTGAACCGGGCTTTGGCACTGCCTCTCTCCCTGTCAACCACCCTAACGCGGGCTGGACCGCAGCCTCCGTGCCCCAGAGTTGCTGTAGCTAATCACAACGCTCCACCTAGAGAGACTTAGCAGAAAAGCAAAAGACCTGAGAAGTTCTTGTTCCTCCTGCCACCTCTAAACGCACGCTTAATTCCCAGGCTGATTTTCCTGTCTGTAAAGCACATGTCCGCACCGTTGGCATCCCGAGGCTGGACAGCCTCCAGGTCCTCCCTCCCGGTTGTACCATCCCCTCGCCGAGCCGGTGCTGTGCCTACTTGATCTCTCTCAAGTCACAAATTACAACAGCAAAAGAAGAGCCGGGCAAGGACGAGCCTGCAAGACACGGCCGCTCCGCAGCAAACCCTGCACCCACGGCAAGGGCTTGCAGCTGGATCATGGACTGTTGTGAGCATGAAAATGCATTCATATGAATTTGGAATATAATACCTGACACAAGATGTATCACTGCTGCCACACCGCAATCCCAGATAAGGACACAGCAGTAACAGATGGAGGAACAAGGCACTTATCTTGTTAGCTGATGGATTTATCTCTCCTTCCCCCACCCTTCCCTACATATTCCATAGTGTGCAGAGAGCCACGTTCCTCAGCAGAACAGCATATGGAGCACGAATTGATTTCTTCCTAACACCCCCTCCACACTTTAATTCAATAAGGGCTGGAGTGGCGGATAAACAGCTTGTTGTGCTAGGAAAATTTCAAAACAGTCAAGAAAATGTCAAACTGTCTTTTTTATGAGTGCCTTTTTTTTTTTCTCCTTTTCTTTTTTTTTTTTTTTTTTTTTTTTTTTTTTTGCTTTTCCTTTTTCTTTCCCCCCTCCTCCTCAGGCGCTCATCGCTTTGGCTGGCAGCAAAGAGCTCGGTCTGGAGCGAGTGGTCCTTCCCCGGCTGCAGGGAGGCAGGCACCAGAGCATCTTCTGTCAGGCCAGTCCATGGCAGAAGGTGGCTTCGGTCCCATCCTTGGATGGAAGCTGGGAACAGAGAGGCACTGGGTAAAAGATTAGGCAGATGGTTTCATCTGGCAGCTCCCTTAATCTCATTACTGGAGCTGGTGGAAGTTTTTAATGTGATCTCTCTTTCCTTCTCCACCCTCACCCCATTCAAAATGTCTTTTTTTTCCCCAAAGAGACATATTTCCATGGTGGTTTCTTTGTTAGGCATGAATAAAAACTTTTAAAAAAAAAAAAAAAAATCCATTTTTGGCGTCCTCTACATCTCTTTCAGTGCTTTATTTTAGCTCTGAAAAGAAGGAATTATTAGAAAGGAGGAAAAAGCACAATTACACTTTTTCTGGGTCTGGATTAAAAATATGGAGCATTTTGGAAATACCAGGGACATGCTTCTGAAGACCACGACCCACCTGGTGTGCTCTTGCCCTGCAGACCCCTGTGCAACGTCATCTTTGCCGGTAACCTAAGCAGAGGCAACGGCTGTGGCGTGGGAGTTTATCTGGGGATGTGGAGATCCAACTCTGAGTGGACACCACTCCATCCCACTGCTCAAGGGTCCTTGACCTCCAGACTTGCAGACTCTCCCAAGCACCTTGCCCCAGTTATCCCCTCATGCAGCTGCCCATCGCTTTGCACCCTGTAGATCGGCCAAGAGCCTTGATCTCCTCCCAAACGCACCGCCCCACCGCTCCCCTCCTTCCCAGCTCTCCCCACGCCTGCCACGGCTTGTTCTCCTGAAGGCTTCTTGCAAGACAAAAGCCTTCGTGCTTTTCTTCCCCCGGCCATACGTCCTTTCAGCAGCTCATTTCCCTCGCCGCTCAGCTAACACGAACCTCTCTGCAGAGCAGAGACCACCACTGCCCCAAAGCTCAGCCCAGGAGCACGCACAGCCCAAGTCATCCCTGGCTCCCAGCGCTGGGTGAAAGCCATCTCCGAGTGGGTTTGGAGGAGGTGTTGGAGGAATCAGACCCAGTCCAAGAGCCTGCTTTTGGATTTTGAAAAAAAAAAAAAAAAAAAATCAATGTGAGCACGAAGGGGGTGGGGGGTGCTCCAAAAGATGACACCAAACCCAGTGGATTCCCAACAAGCTCAGAAGACCTCACTCAACTTTATGAAGAAAAATGTGCCCCCTAAGAAATGTAGGAGCTGCTTTGCTTCCTTCCAAACTTCTGGAAAGTCTCTGCACTGATGCACGACCAACCGCAACTCAGATGTGCAGAGAAGACCCCAAGCACCCACGGTTAGGTGCCACCGGTGGCCTCAGCACCCTGGTCAGGATGCAACACCAGCACCGCCTTATCCCGCAGCGCTGGCAAGTGCTGCTGTAGGTCAAGCAAGGAACTGGCGTCTGCAAACCCCAATCCACAGCAACATCACCTGCAGACCCGGCGGGGAGCAGAAAGGCAGACAGAAACCCGCGGGGCGGGCAGCAACACGATGCTCAGGGTTGCACATCCCTGCAGAGCAAGCGTGCAAGAGGGAAAGCAGTTGCTGTTAACGTGCAGCAGTGGCACACTGGCACAGAGCGACTCGGGTCGGGCGCTTGCTGCGCATGAGCTGGGATCGTTTTGGGGGAGAACGGACCCGCAGGAACGTGTCCAAGGGAGGAGGGCTCCGTCCTGCTGCTTTCCACCTCCCCCCCGTCCGCCTGCTGCTGTGCTAGAAGATGAAAGCCATCTCCCCACCCCCTCTGCAGCAGAGCAGTGCAGAAGGCTGCAGGATCCTGCAGGGAGACGGCGTGTTTAGCATGCAGGAGAGAGTGCTGAGCAAAAGCCCTGTCTCGTGCCACGGTGCACAGGGCCTACCAAGCAGCCGGCCAAGAGCAGCAAAACGCTGCTGGAAGGAATGGGGTGGCGGGCGGATTCGTAGCCCCTCTGCTGCTCCCCCTCTTCTTCCCATTTGGCTCATGGTTGCAAAGTAGGGCTTGGGTTCCCCACCTAACCTCTCTGCCTCAGTTTCCCACTGCAAAGCAGCAGTGACAGCTCAGAGCAGTGGGGCCATGCTGGGATCCCACCACCCCCCTCTTGCTACAGCCCCAAAATGTCAGGCAGGAGCATTGAGGAACTCATCTCTTTGCTCCAGGAGCATCACCTCTTTGCTCCGTCCTTTCCTCCCCAAGTTTCAGCTCCTGCCAGCTTGCACTTAGGGACCCACAACCCCTCATGACAGCGGCAGCACCCAAGCACCCACGGGTGATGCATCTTGGCCAGCACCCACCCCATCCCATGGCCCCCAGCCCAGCGTTGAGCTCTACTCCGCCGCTGCAGGCTGGGGCTCATCCCCTCCAAGCCTTACCTGCCACCGGTGTCCCCACCTCGTCCCTTCCCTGCCTGTCCCCAAGGCCACACCGGGGAGGGGACCAAAGCGGGTGGCAGCGCACCGCCACCGAGGGCAGCTGGTCCCCGTTTGATGCCGGTACCTCTGATGGGCTCTGACCCCCTGCATCGGGCATGGCGAGCCCCTTCTCCCCCCCACCCCGGGACCCTTTCAAACCTGCCCCTTTCAAGCCAGGCTCTCGCCAAGCACCCAATTACGGCTCCGTGGCCGAGGATGAAAAGCTGCTCTCAAGAGCATCCTGTTTTCCCTCTCTCCCCCCCTGCCCTTTCAAGGTTCCTTTTCCCTCCCTTCTCATGAGGTTAAAGAGCTAAAGACCAACTCAGAGACAGATAATAGAGTGACAGTGCCTCATAAAAAAGCAGCCGAAGCTTTGGAGAAAGCTGGCATACGGTGCATTAGGGATTTCTGTCGCGGCAGCTGGGAGTAACAGTGACCCTCTGAACTCAATTTGCTCCACGGCTTTAAAACGAAGGGAAGCCTTTGGACTGTCAAACTCCTCCTCTGGCTTCCAGGGGTGGCTGCAGACTCCGGCAGGAGCTTTTTGGGGGCCCAGCACACTCCTCGCCCTAAAGCTATTGCTCCTGGTTCCTACCTGGGGATGGAGGTGGCACCCCAAAGCCTGCAGGTTAGGCGGGATGCGGTGCAAAAGGGAGTGCAAGCTACCAGACGGGAGCAACGCTGAGCCCCGGGCTGTGGATACATGTATTTCTTCGTTACAAAGTGGTGGCAACCCTTCAGAGGATGACTTTCATGCAACGGCCCTCCTTTACGGTTCTCCCTGCCCCAACCCACCGAGAGCAGAGGGCCGAGGGGGGGGGAACGCGTGCAAGGTTCGTGCTGCATGCAAATAGCTCAGTGCCGCTGCACAAACCCATCACATTCCCCTCTGCCACTACCTTTCTTTTTTTTTTGAACGAGTAGAAATTCTTCCCACTACGCATTAGCGCCTGACGTAATGGTGCAAAGCATTTTTCATTTATCATCATAATGCCAGTCAAATGAACCCCCTAATAACATAAATGCAAGAGGAAAGCTATTAGAGTTTATTTGTGCAGTGGCTTTGAACTCGTCCCCACTGCTCCAACCGTGTAACTGGAGGGGATGGATGGAGCTTGCATCTTCAGGCCCTTTCATCGAAAGCTATTCCTCAGCTAGCCAGAGTCTTTCCTTACAGACCATTGCAACCCTGTGCATGTTGCTGCATTTGCCGAATTATCAAGATAAATACCCAAATACCTGAAATAATCCAGTCCTGACAAGCAGGCACCGAGATCTTTTGTGCCTTTCCACAGGTATGACGTGCTCCAAGCCGAGGTACTGGGGAACAACACGTCTGGTTAGTAGCTCTCACCTTCAGCTAAAGAACTCCAAATTCTTTGCCTGCTGTTCCCCCCGTGCCTACCTGAGAACAGGCGTTTACCTCCTTCACCACACAGCCCTGCGTGGGCTCCCTATCCCAGCTCTGCCCGTCCGACAAGCACCGTCAGAGCTTCTCCGATGCGGCTCAGCCCAGACCCTCTCCTCTGCAACCCACAGACCATACATGCTCAGGAGACCAGTGCTCATGCCATAGCCCTGCTGACATCGGTGAAGCTCATTTACACGAGAAAACGTGCCTAAATGTATAAGTGCTCGGAAGATTCATGTCATTCCTCTATGCAGCTCTCCTTTGCTGCAGCCATTCCCATCCTAGGGTTTCACCACAAGCATCCTTCCCTCCTGCCTTGCAGGTCCATCCTCATCACGCCAGGTCTAGCCCTCAGCATCCCCCATCCCCAACACCTTCCGACTTAACTTGCCCCAACAGCTCTCATCCCACAGAAGCTCCGTCCTGGAGAGTCATCGCAAAGCGTTTCATTTTATATACATAATTCCCTCATTAAGCCTAAATTAAATGCATATTTCAGAACCTAGGAGTGAGAGCAAACTGTTCAGTCTTATGCTTTATTAAACAAAAATCTTTGTGCGGAAAGAGCCTTGGTGCCAAATTACAGCCCTGCTGATGGGGCCGAGCTATTCCCAGCCGTACAGTAACCGGCGTGTCAAGATGTGCAATGCTGGCAGAGAGGACCTGCACTGCGGAGGGAAACAGAACAGCGCCCGCCTGACAAATTAGTTTACTCATTAAGTTAAGAAGCCTATTTTGCTCGACTTCTACAAATCAGCGTGCTTAGCAGTCGGGAAACTTCCAGGGAAGGGACGTGCCCGGTGCGGTTGCAAGCCGTCAGGAGCCCCAGCTATTACCACCACCGTACAAGAGCAAGCCTTCTCGCCTTCACCACGCTGCCCGCTGGAGTGGGGAAAATCCACTGCGTATATGATGGGATTAGTAAGAAATCCGGGCTCATTCACGGCGTGGATATAGGGGAGGACAGGAGACGCTGTGTATTTGCAGCAGAGCACGCACGCTGGCTTGGAGCTATGGTGGAAGGCTGCAGGTTTAGCAACCGAGCAGCAGCGCCAAGGAGGGACCTGTCCTTGTGGTGTAGGTTGGGGACAAGGTGCCGTCAATGAAGCACAGCCGGTGGCGTGGAAGAGCATCCTTAAGGCAAAAACCGGTAGGCAATGCTCGAGGCCAGGCGGAGGGGCAGAGACAGAGATGCTCGCCAGCCCCCTGCCTGTCACCTGCCCACAGCCAGAACCAACAAGCTATCAACCATCTCCCCTTCTGCTCTTGCAGCCTTACAAAGCAATAAAAATAACCACCAATTAAATCTAGGTAGACTTAAAAAGCTCTACCTCTGCCTCTCCGTTTGCAGCTGATGGATTCTGGGACGCAGGCTTTGCAAACAGCTTCCCTGGGTGCAGAGGTGCGGCGGGAGCCGAGCGGGAGGGGAGAAGGGGTGGGAGACAAAACTTGGGTGGAAAGATGACACGAATCGAAAGCAAGAGTCACGGCAGAGGAGGGCTCGCAAGCAGGGAAGACAATAAAACCCAGGGAGGCAGACAGAGATTAATGAGTGTTTCCCAAATATGATAATTTCTGGACATCAACACATTAAATTTAATATCCTCATGGGCTACTGAGAAGGACTGCATCTCTCTGACCCTATGCACAGAGAGGAGAGGTCCCGGCTGGCTTTGCAGGACCCAGGCACCGCCAACCCACCCCACGGCACGTTTTGCCTGAGGTTTTGCGTGCGCAGGGGTTGTATTTTCTACTGCAGCGTAGCTCCAAGCTTGTACATTTGTGCCTCCTCTGCAGCAGCACATCCAGCTGTCAGCAGCTGGGCACCGGTGACACATCCCCGAGCACGGGCTGAGGACTCAACAGCCTGTTTTGGGAAGGCGTCTGTCAACGAGCCCGCATGCATCCCTGCCACCGTGTCGGCACGCTGGGACGCCGCTGCGGCACGCACAGCCCTGCTGCGACCTCCGAGGAGATGCCAAATTGCATCCTTTGTGTGTGGCTAACCGGGCGTTAGCCTCCCATGCTCCATCCGGACAGAGAGCAGCTACGGGGGGGACTCAGCCCCGAAATCCCCGTGTTTAACACCAACCCAACGCACGAGCCAAGGGTTTCTGCAGGGTTTAACTCTGCCGTGGTTGGTGCCAGCATTTTGCGCAAGCAAAGCATACATGGTTGTGGTTTCTCAGGCAGTGCTGGGGGGGCAAATCCTGCCCTTATTCTCACCCTAGACCTAAAGGCAACAGGACTGCTTTCCTGAGATATTTCAGGCTGGGTCTGTTGTTGCAATCCCAGATTTTGCTGGGTGTCTCTTGACACCGTCCAGCCACTCCGCACCACAGCCATGTGTGCATCCAAGCCCTGCACGAACCACGCTTGAGCTGCCACAGCCTGGCGTTGCCTGCTTTAAAAAACAAAGCCACCACAAAGCCTATGGGAAAGGGGACTCCCTCCCACTACCTCCACAGAAACCCCTGAAGCAGACGGATCTGCTCCAGCAACCATCAGCACCTCCCTGCTGCAACCCTTTGGCTTGCAACCGCATCTCCTTCGCAGGTCTCTTCTCTGCCAGAGGCTGCTCTCAGACAGACGTGTTGCTCCAGAGTCGGACAGTTTGCCCAGCACCGCACTCCCTGTCACCTCCCCACCAAGATTTGTGGGCTGTGCAGAATTGCTTTATTGACATTTAAAGGTCTTTGCCAACCTGGCCCCGCATATCTTTGTTATGAAGGACGGGCTTCGCTTCACCCACGTCTGATGCCTTAAAGTTCAAAGTCAAGTCTAAGCTATTTTTGCCTTCTCGACTACTATGACAGTCACTGGCTCGGTGACAAGAAGCATGCCCAGGGCCCCATCACGGCCCCGCGGGGTCTGCCATGGCCACCGAAGCCTTATAACCACTGTGCAGTGGTTATAACCACTTGCAACCATTGATGCAGGAAGCTCTGGCAGCACAAGCAGCAGCGGAGAAGTAGACCAGTCCTTCCGACAAGGAGCTGGACACATGCAGCCCTGTGCCGCGTGGTTTGGACAAGCAGCTAAGGTGATGTCTGCAAACTGCCTGATGTCCTCAGCTGGGGTAGGACACAACCAGGAGACCCCCCCCAAGCCAAAATGACCACGTGCAAGCATGAGACAGGGAGAGCATGGAGAGGACAAGAGCCAAGGGGGCATGGTTGCTCCATCTCTAGCAAGCCCTTACCAAACCAAGAACTGAGGGACAGACAGAAGGACGCACGGTACTTAAAGCACAAACACAACATGGCAGGACGTGGTCCATCGAGCACCTATTACGTTCAAGGGAGCTCAGCGTTTGGGAAGGTGTAGGGAAAAGCCTGAGACTGGGGTGCGTGGGGAAGGTAATTTGGGTGAGAGTGCTGATGAAATGATAGAGTTCACAACCCGATGGAAAGCAAGCCGTGGAATAAGGATAACGGACTTCAAAAGCCAGACTTCAACAAATTCAGGAAGCTGGTAGATGGGGTCTCCTGGGAAAATAATCTAAGGTACAAAGAAGGGGAGAGCTGGCAGTTACTGAAAGAGACTGTATTACCCGCACAATAGCAGGCTATCCCCATGCAAAGGGAAGATAGGAAGCATAGTAAGAGGCTGCTATGGCTGAATCAGGAGCCATTCAATGACCTAGAAATAAAGAAGGAACCAAAGGAGAAAAAAAAAAAAAAATACAATATACAGAAACAAGGGCTCATAACCAGGGATGGGTATAACAGAATCGCAATAGCATACAGAGATAAAGTCAGCAGCACTAACATGCAAAACAAGTTTCAATTAGCGAGGGATACGAGAGGAGAACAAAAAGGCTCTTGGACACGTTCAAAGGAAAAGGAAGGTTAGGTCCATTACCAAGCAGGAGAGGAAAGCACGTGGCAGAGACCTTCACTGCCGTGTTTGATTGTATGGGTATAACGGAAGGTATACGGTAAGCAGACAGCTCCAAAATACACGTTAACAGGGAGCTGAGCATTCACGCCAGAGCAGGGAGGGAAAGATGAGGGTTAAAAAAAAAATAAGCTGGCAGAAACTGCAGAAGCTCTCCTGAGAGCACTGAAAAATTGAGCAGAATCGTCCCTGAGCCACCAAGCGCTGCTCTTTGGGAGCTCGCGGAGGCCAGCAGAAAGGGCAAGAAATCTTCATATCTTTAAGAAAAAAGCCGGGGGCTGTAGGCAAATCAGCTCAGCTTCAATCACCAGGAAGATACTAAAACAAACGATGAAGCTATCACAGCTTGTAAGTCCTGGGAATTTAATAAAGTGAGGAAAAAAAAACCCCACAACCACCACCAACATGAGTTTGTCAAGAACAGATCATGTCAAACCAACCTAATTTCCACCTTGACAGGATAACTAGACTTGGTGGATAAGAGGAAAGCTGTAGACATGATATACCTTGACTTTAATAAGGCTTCTGATGCCAGTCCCGCACGGCACCCTCCGAGGAAAGTTGAGGAAACACAGTCTGGATGTAATCGCTGAGGCTGGGGGCAAAGGGGAGGAGGGATAACAGCCTGTTGACAAAGCGCTCTCAAAGAACGCTTATCTATTATTTACAACCAAGCTAGGAGGGCAACCTACAGTGGGATTCCTCGGGGGCCTGTCCCGAGCCCTGCTCTCTCCAAAATTTGCATTTAACAGCTTGCATTATGGATCCAGGAGCATGTTTATTAAAATTTGCAGATGATGCCAAGCTAGGAGAAGGGCTGGAAGCGCTCCGAGGGTAGGACCAGAATCTCAAATCACCTCCAGAATGAGCAATAGGAAATCCAGTAACGGACAAGCGTGATGTGATACACTTATGGAGGAAAAAAATCAAATGCACATATAAAAGCGAGGAAGACCGGCTAGGGAACCACGTGCAGAAGAGGACCAGGGTGTTACAGCAGACCACAAACTACAAAGGAATCAACCAGGCTACAAAAGATGGCAAATCTTATGTTAACGTGAGCGTTGTAAGAAGGACAAAGGAGAATTATTTTGCTCACTGTGGCTTAACACGTTAGCACCCACCCGCTGACCTGCGCTAACCGCGTCGTCTCCCTCTGCAGCACATCTGGCTCCGCCGAACCCGCAGGTGGAGGTTCCTTTTCTCTTCGGATCGATCTAAACTGCATTTGCCACAGTGAAAGACACACATCTCTAACTGATGCGATGCAATTGACCGCACGTCCGAGCCATGGATGAGTCTGGGTGAGCCCACAGAATAGCAATGAAATTGGTGAGAGATGCAGACAACTCTAGAGAAAGATGAAAGGCACTGGGGTTTGCTTTGTCACTAAAAGAAAAGATTGAGGAAGACATGACAGCATTCTTCCCATACATAAATATCATATGAAGGAAGCGGTGAATAATTATTTGCCACATCCCTTCGAAGAGGCAGAAGAAAAAAAACAGCCTAATTTGCTGCAGAGAAGATTTTGGTTGGGTACTTGGAATAACTTTCACTCAGGCTCATGAAACCCTTGCAAGGTGGTCTCCAGGACGCTACACCACCTCCATCACCAAAGAGCAGCTCAGTTGCCCACGAAGGATGTCCCACGTCTGCCCAAATCCACTCCAGGGAGACATCGGCTGAGATCCCACCTAGCCCTGTGGTTTTGTAATCCTACAGAGGTTATTCAGCAGCGGACTAAGACGCAGCAAGCTTTCAGGTTTCAGAAACATGTTGCGGCAGCGTAACAATGGACTGGACCACGAAACCATTTCCTTCCGCTGGCAAGCGACCACCGTACAAGTAATCGCTGCAACGTCAATGAGGTCCGTCTACAACCACCTGCTCGCCGGTGGGAGCAAGGGCTCCACCGTCCAGACACTGTGACCCCACAAATCACAGCAAGCCACACTCAGCACTTTTATTCTTTATTGTTACAGTTCAGACAGCTCCATTATTTATCCAGATTACTTATTCATGTTCTATTTCCAGGGACAACCCGCTTCGCTGAATAGACTTATCATAGTCTCTCCTCTCTACTCACCCCCAGGTCTCATCCCCCTTTACGTGGTATTTGGACACGGTGCTACCACCGCTCATGTAATAACGTTGGCTTTGACTAGAGGGGCGTCCCATCCGTCTCGGCCCATCATGGGTGACCATCCCATTACTCGTTTGTCCCCTCTCTCCCACCACTCAAGGGTTCTGACAAGGGGAGGATTGAAAAAAGCTCAGCCAAAAGTGACAGCTAAGTCTCAGACGCTGACTGACAGAAGCACTGAAAATTTCCCGAGGCAACTCAATCAGACCAGGTTTTCTGTCCATCTTTAGAAACTGAAGCAGCTAAACCAATTCAGACAAATATTACTCCTACCTGGAGAGACGGCGAGGGCTGGTCATTAAGAGCAGGGTGGCTGCTGGCTTGAATTCAATAGAGATATCCAACACATTTCCATACCCCTCAGCACCACAGTGTTTTAATCACCCTCATTTCAAGGCTGCACCTTGGAGTGCAGATGGACTTTTACCCATTCTGCAAAGATTTGAAGGCTGAAAGGTTATTGCGGTGAGTCAATACCTGTCCCCAAGCTGATTTAGATCACACCATTTGCCCCGAGGTGAGCGAGACCCCAGGTCAGACCTCCAGGCACAGCCCTACCTCCCAGACAAGCCCCCATCACCCAAGCTGAACAGGACCGGTGGCTCCTGAAGCCAGCCAGCTCTGTAAAACACGTCCTCCTTCCCCTGGGGGGCTCAGCTTCCCTATCTGAAATGCTGACATATTAAAGTTTCACCCCCTGCGAGAAAGCGTTTATAGAAGGAAAAGTATTTCTAAGAGCAAAACCATGTCATTGCTGGAACTTGTGATTGCTCCTCTGCCAAGCCCCGCGTAGATCCTGCACCTCCAGGTACCATCATCATCAGCACCATCCGTCCTCTCCATCACGCCTCCTCGCTATGGCACATACAATTGCCCCAAGACCATGCCGAGGTGGAAGGAATTAAATAAATAAAAACAACCAAATGAATTCCCTTAACAAAATGCTTAACTCAATGCTTAACTCTTGTTAAACAAAGGGAGGTTTCTCCAAGGAGCGACTACAATCAGAGCAGCAGCCTAACTAGGCTTCAGACAGCGCTCCAGGCACGTGTTTCTGACTGTCAGACAGCACTCTGCAAGGTTTGCACCCTATTGCAACGGGTGCTGAGCACCTCTAAGCACGCACGGCAGATTTCAGGTTGCTGCTGGCTTCAGCAAGCACTGAAAATACTAAATACCTGAGCCAGAAGCACTCTCAACCTAGAATATCAGGTGCAACAATTTTTAGTGACCTGCTCAGTATTTCACCATTCTTGCTAAAAAAAAAAAAACAGGGCAAAAGCAAGAACTCCAATTGACCCTGCATGTTTATCTCTCCTCTCTGGCTTAATCATACATATCCTCACGGGCACGACCCACGCACATCACAGACCTCCTACCAAACACATCAACACCACCGCCAAGGCGTTTCATGACCTACAAGCAGACATCTATTTCCAGGTCACTTGAAGAGAGCTACGACAAGCGTGAAGTCCCAAGAAATCACATGCTGAGAGCATAAATACTCCCAGCTCCAACTTCCAGCCTCTTCTCCGAGCCGTCCTTTGAGGTGCGGAACGGCGGCAGCGGCTGAGAGATGCTCTAATCAGTGCATCTAATTTCAAACAGCGTAAGGACCTTGTTATGCCTCGGGATAAACGTGAAAGGCTACCATTGAAGTAAAAGAGAGGTACACACTTCAGAAGCTGGAATTTGGCCTTAAAAAAAAAAAGTCACTAAAACTAAAATATTAAAGTGCATTTAAAAACATAATAAGGCAGATTAGCAATCAAACAGAGCTGCTTGCTGGGGGACTGATAAGTGAGGAGGATTCCAGGGGCAGATACCACTACTGAAAGAAGGCCAAAAAGGCCCTGTTTAGAGCAAAAACAGCTTTTGATCCAAAATACAGCATGGAAATTCATTTTTTTCTCATGCATTTTCCATGACAGAAAGAGCCCAATCAGCCTTGTTTTAAGCAGCAATGCTGAAGCTCCCACCTGGAGTGTTTTGCACTGGGAGGGATGGGAAATTGCCTGGTGACTCAGTGGCATGATGCAAACTACAGCCCCCTCCCTCTCGTAGATATTCAAAGCAGTTTTGACTCATTCGGAAAAATTATTTGACCCAGCCCGGTCCCAACTTTCTGAACCGTGCAGCAAGGGAGCCGCAAAAGTCCTGCTCCCTCACCAATCCTGCCGGAGTCAGGTCTCAGTTTTATTTGCTCATTAAAATGTCCATGCAGGAGACACCTTTCATCTCTTATCATCGTCCTAAAATGCAGAGAAGTCACCAGGAGGAGACAGCTTTGGGGATGGGTTGGGAGGGACCGTGCGTGGAAGGGCTGGGAGGCTGGTGGGAGCTCAGCGCTTTTCTTCAAAGATTTTCTCAGCGTCTTACTCAGCGATTCTTGAGACACAAATAACTAACAAGGCGGCAACGTGTTGAGCTGCAAAGGGTGGAGGGCCTGTCGCTATAGCCCCAAACCTTTCGCTGTCTTCAGACTGAGGAATCGATACAGGTTTTGATACCCATCAAGCTTCAGCTGCCTACAGGCTAGCAAGGAGCGACCCAGGGCCACCTCTGCCAAGACCCCTCTTCTGTCTAGCAATCCCCTCGCCTCCTGGCTTTGCAGAAATCCTCCTGCACAGGGGAGCTCGGCAGTTTCAGTTCCCCAAGACTGGTGGGCTGAGCTTATTCCCAACTCAGCGACTGAATTTTACCTGGTTTAGGGTAGAAAGTAAGATGGCATCTCTTCTCATGCTAGACCTCGGGAGCTTGTATGATAACCTTCGTATAAAGAAGGGGCAGATGGCTCATGTTCAGTCCAAATTTCACATGTGTCAGCCCAAAGTATGGCTCAGGTTTATTCAATCCCTAAAGCTTCTGTACAACTCATGGGACACCTCCCTCACCTGCACCGAAAAGCGTCAACACCAGCACGTTGAACAGCCATCAGAAGGTGCTCACCATGACGAGCACCCTGGGGCTCAGTGGTCCAAGGAAATGGGGCGGGAGGCGTTTTTCTCCCAGGGTCCCATCCACAAAGGGAAGAAGAGTAGCCTCCATGTGCTGACTACAATCAGGATCCCAGTTGCATTTTCGCAGCTCAGTCTGAGTGGCTTCGCCCGGGGGACCCCCTGCTGATTCCCCCCTCCCCAGAGCGCTTTCATCTTTAGGCAGCGCTTGGCTCCCTCGAAACGCAGGGATGTTCAAGCCTTGTTACTTCTGCTGGGGTCAGGGAGACTGGAAAACATAAGTGTATAATCCTTTCACAAGTTAATTAAAGTACCCATCCATCCTTCATTCAAACCATTAGCCATGGGTTTTTACAATTAATTATTTGGAACCAAATCAAACAAACAAACAAACAGAAGACAACACAGAAAGAAGAGAGAAAGCAAAGCAGAGACAGGGCACTCCTGGAGTGGGGAATTAGCAAGGCTCCTCCATGCCTCCCAAAGCAAGCCACGAACCCGTTTTAGCCAGCATGAGGGTGCGTTGGAGGTGGGAGCCCTGGTTCAAGTTTGGGTGCTATGTCAAGCTGCTTCTATGACCTTGGAAAAACCTCTTCATCTCTCCTCACTTTACTGCCAGCCCCTCACGCCATGACCCATCGCCGTGCCCTGTACCCTGCACACCCTCCCTTTGCCCCTGGCAGACCCCTGAAGTGCAAATAAACTACAAATAAATGCTTTACAGACCATGAGGACTCTTTGGTGAGGTCTTGATAGGCTGGAGCACTTGCGTGGACAGGAGCCGGTGCTCCCAGCACCGACTTGCCCCACTGCCCGAGGGCTCGCAAAAGCATCTACAAGACCTCAAAGGAGCTGAGAGCAGAGCAGAGGAGCCTTTCCGCCGCACAGATAGCCCGGGAAGGCCTCCTGAATATTGCAAGGAGGGCAAGCAGCTCTCCTCCTCACTTGGGTGGAGGCTGGGTCCCCAGCTGAAGCTCTCTGGCCTAGTTTATCTCCTCTCTTCCATGATCTCTCTCCTTTTCGAATGCTTCATCTCAGCACAGGTATGCAAGGGGAGAAGGGGAGGTGGGGAACAGGGAACCATCCTTCCTTTTCTCTGCTTTTTTTCCTTCCCTCTCATTTGCTGTCACAGCTATGCTCTGTCTCTTATCCCCAACCTCCCTCTCCTCCATGCCCTCCCTACTCCCCATGAAGACAAGGTTTAATGTCTTTCCATCTCTTCCCGGGTAAATTGCAGCGAGCCTGCCGGCTGCTCGGGTGGAACACGCTGTTTTATATGCGCCATAAAAGGAGAGAACTCTGTAAACAATATTATTTTTAATAAAATCCTAGGCTTTGGCAGGCCAGCTGCTTTTGTGTCTGTCTTAATTTAATCAGACCATCAGCTCTCTCAAGCAGCAAGAGGGAATGAAAAGCATTAGCAAGGAATCAAGGAACTGGTGAGGAAGAGACATGATTTCCATCAAGCGCTTTCTGGCCCTGTGTGTTGCTATGTGAGCAGGACCAAGTTTTTGGGAAACAGATTCCCAGCCTGGCTCATCCCAAAACAACTTCGTCAAGGCACAGGAAGGACATGAGCACATCTAGGCATGCAACGCTCGTCCTATAGTGCTTGAAAAAGAGCCATGCAGCTGGTATGGGCGATGAACAAACCCAGGCTTAATGATATTTTCAGTTAGAGCAGATCACTGTGGCTCTCCCTGGGCACTGGCAGGTTTCTGCCGTACCCCACACTCCCTAGAATGGGAATTCTGCCCGGTTCGGTGGCCCCCCACGTTTGCACCCAGGTACAGCCACTCAAAACAGCATCCATCAGCTCCCTGTCCACGGTCAAACCCCAAACCACGCTGGCCAGCAGTGGCGTACCCTGTTTGCCACGTCAAAATTCAAAACCAAATAAATACGATGACAGTATTAAGGATGAAATATTAAATTCTACAAATACATCCCTGAAGGTCCAGCCAAGGCTGCGGCATGCATCGGCAGGAGAAATGCCTTCTCCAAAGAGCGGCGGGGAGGAGATGAGGTTGGCGGCTGGAACAAGGGGAGAGGGAGGGCAGCCCCGAGCATCCCTTGACACGCAGCATCGCAAGCAGCAGCTGAGTTTGAAAGGTGTCACTTACAGACAGCAAAAACCTGGCAGAAGCAGCTGATTTCATGACACTTCTGTTCTTCAAGACCAAGCAACAGCCAGCGAGCGTCTGCCGTGCACAGACAAGCCCCTTCGTCTTGCACCGAGCCCTCACAAGAGGCCTCGCTGCCAGCAGGCTCAGAACTCGGCCATGATGTCCTCTGAGCCCAAACCATCGCAGATGTGATCTCTGCCCCCTTCTCCTAGCTCTTTTTTGTCAGCTAGAGCAGCCTGGAGCAGAGACCAGGACTTTCCTTGGCTTGGGAGCAATCAAGGCTTCCTCTGCTTCACACTCAAATCCTCCGGAATAGAGATCCTCAAAAATAACAAATAACAATCGCTAATTACAGACACAAAGTAAACAAATTAATTGATATTTACTTGTTTACCCAGTTACAAAAAATGTTAATCACTTAGCATGTATTTTTAAGATATTAAACTGTGCTAAGGCGCAGCCATAAATATCACCAGTAAAGCAAATATGGTGCTCGGCACTGCAAAGGAATTAAAATTAGTATTTAATTACAAGAAATCGCTCGAAGTTCTTTTGCTACCATTAATCACTTTCAATTATGAATGTAATTATAACTCATCTTCTCTCTTTGGGTGGTCGCTGCTGGGACCTGAATCGGTGACCCTCTGCTCTAGAAGAGAGCACCCCACTTTGCTCGCCAAATGACAACTCCTCGCCAACTGTGCTAACGGGACCGATCAATTAGTGCCTTTACGGAGCTCCTAAGTGCCCAGGGCATGCAAACAGGGAGAGGGTGAGGAGGAAGACTGAGTTACTTAATCCCCTTCGCTTACACCGATTTTTACACCATCCACCCACCAGCAGCACGAGAACAGAATCAGGGCTACCGAGAGAGAGAAATTGATGTGAAAAATATTCCGTCCTCAAATCATTAAAGGACGAGACGATAATGTTATCTCTTGCTACAAGGCAAATCAAAGCCTGGAGAGTTCCTTCCCTGCGACATGAAGCTTTTCAGCGGGGACACGTGGCAGCTTGACTCCGTGCAGGCAGAAGAGCAGCGTGTTAGAGGGCACAGCCGAAACTCGCCCCCTCCACCTCTTGGCTCTACTCTTCCCCAATCCTCCGCTTCTCTTGGGCAGGTAGTTACGAGCCGAACTGGCTCTACCTGGGTTGCACGATGGTCACCATCGCCTCTTGGCAGTACAAGACGGAGCATGCTCACTGTGGAGGTAATGTTCAGCTACGGATCGGTTCTCAGGGGTATCTGCAGAGGGAGTCTGCAAAACGTAATTAAGAAAAGCAAACCTATTGGCAGCAAGCTCTGATTTTTTTTTCATGCGGGGGGTGGCAGACTTCTTCTGGGGGACATACAAATCAAAAAAGAGGCTGAAAAACTACCCCTCTGCTCAGTGCTGAGCCTCCATCGTTGGTTCAGGCTTCATTCAAGGAGTTTGGGACAGCGGAGCTCAAGGCCTGACCGCAGGCAGTCAATGGAAATAAATCCATGCATCAGGTTGCACGAAGGCTGCTGCTGGCAGAGCATCTCCAATCTGGGACACCATGGCCCCAGTAACCATAACACTCCCCCATGTATCGCTGCCTTGACTACCCCCCCAAGCCCATTTAGCCTCGCAACCTGCTTCTGGCACCGCACGGTACCGAAGACAACCAAAACACAGAAGACAACGCGGAACATCAAATGGAAACGTTCCCTTTTGGTTCCCTTGATACTTCTGCACGGGGAATGTGATTAGACTGTCCTTATCTTAGCGGGAACAGTTGTTAGCAATAATGAAATCATCCAGTCCTTTTCTTTTTGAAATCCAGCCACATCCTTTGGCTTCAGGAAATAGGGGCACTGACATGTGCTGTTTTCATAAAAAGCCACCAGACAACCTATTTCATTGCAATAAATTCCCTTCCCTCAAGTGAAGAGCGGAGGAGAGAGATTTCAAGGACGAGAAAAGTTTCAGCCAAAAGAAGAGGCTGAGCTGAACTTCTGCCCATCTGACACTTCTCGGGAAGCTGGCTCTTCACAATCTGAAGAAGGTTGGATGACGACACCACTTGTTGCTTTCTTCTCTCTCCGCGCTTGCCTCTTCTGTCTCAGCTCCTCCAATGGTAACAGGAATTGCCCGTTGAATTTCCACAATGACTCTCTGCCTGGAAAGCTCAGCCTCTGGAGGATGGCTGCTCCTCTCCCCACATTGGCCGAGAGTCCAGAGAGGACTCAAGCCAAAAGCTCCACGTGTTTCTCCCAACAGAGACTCGTGGTCAGCTTGGAGCTGGGAATATGCTTGCCAGGTTGCAAATCTAGCCAAACTGCACGCTTCACCCTCACCTCATCCTCCTTGGGCTCTTTCAGCACTTGGTTTCACATCCAGACCAAGACCCAAATTCCCTGCTAGGTGCTCCTCTCTGCTGAAGGTCAACCCAGCATCCCTGAGGACTTGGGCATCCCGGCGAGTGCGTTGCCACCCAGGCAGACGACACGCATCGTGACTTGGGGCTTTGCACCTGAATTAACCGGGTGCCGTGCCCCCACACCGTGCCGTGCCGCCTCCTAATTAGCAGGCTGCATTTCACCGTCCTCCCGGTACTTGGCTGAGTCTCCCCTTCCCTCTGCTCCTCGCTTATTGTGTTCACTGAACTAATTGCTGAGCGCCTGCACCCTGGGTGTCTGCTGCTGTTGGAGAAGATTAGTATTTTTACAGAGGGGGAAAAAAAAGATTAAAAAAATTGTGTTTTTTAAAGCAGATGAAAGGAGAGCCCAAGGAGATGTGCATTTGACTCTCAAACATGCTCCTTCAAGTCTCCCTCAGCAGTACTTAAAGGCGTTTCCAAAGCAAGACTTTATGAATGCTAAATGAACCCGGCGCCTTGTTCCTCTGCCACAAGAAAGGGAAAAAAACCTTATCTTTTATATACAATATTTCCTTTATGGCTGACGCTGTGCATCATGCATTGCTACTACCAGCCCCACTTCAGACACCAACGCTGACCTTCACAAAGTCACAGCGAGACCGCTGCCTCACCGGGCTGGAGTAGCACACTGCTGGGCAGGGGTCGAGGATCCCGGCTGGATCCAAGCAGCCACATATCGTTTCACCTGCTGCTTTCCAGAAAGGGCAAGGTGAGAAGAACAAAAAAAATGGGGAAAAGTTGAATGTCTTGCTTTCAATCGCTGTGATCTTGGATGCCCTGGCCAAACCTGGGACGTTAGTTGAGAAGTATCGCCTTCCAGAAAGCTTTCTCAGGACGCAGCTCAGACAAGAGGGATGCAGGTTGGGCAGGGGAATGATGAACCGGGGGCAAACAGCAGCAGCCCAGCAAGCCAGAGGAACAAGGGAGAAAACACCACTGACCATCCAGCACTGCAGACGGTCTGTACCACCACCTCTGCTTCTCTGAGGGATGCTGGCGGGGTCCTCGTTTGGGTGCCCGGCACCCAAACTCGCCCTGATTTCAGAAAGGACAATCAATGAGCACATGGAGGCATTCGGCATCTGAGCACCTTTGGCCATCTGGGTCATTTGGTCAAGGCCACCCAACGCTCTTGCAAACGGAGCCAACAGCACAGTGCAGCGCCAAGATTGCCCCCTGCAAGCCTGCTCCCGAGCTCAGGCTCGCCCTTACTGAGGATTTTCAGCAGGATCACCTCTCCCTACCTGTGAAACGGGGGAGAAACGCATTTAACTTCACGCAAAACACTCTGGGCAGAAGCCGGTCCACACTCTTAGGAAAACACCCACCCAAAGGAAGTCTTGGGAGATTTAATTAGCTGCTGTTTGAGCTTGTTAGGTGCTATATAATTGTTAAATATTATTATCATCTCTGCAGGTACAGCAGTTTGTTAGGATAATGATAGTGATTGACATTTCCCTGGCATCTTTCATCCCAAACAGATCCCATATTACTCTATTATAAAACACTGTTCTGCCTTGATTCTCCATATGTCTCCAAACTGTCAGCAGGATCATAACCGGCTCTGCGCTGCCAAAAGGCGTAAAGGCACAAAGTGGCTCATGCAAGTTCACGGGATGTATCAGAAGCCGAGCAAGGAGCAGCTCAACCTCGCGCTCAAGAATACAAGCTGCGCACAGATATACATATGGTATAGATGGAGATATACGGGCTCTACTTCAACATCGGCATGGAGCAAAGCTGCAACGAGTAGTCCTGTAAGCCATCGCAGCACTCAAAAGCCTCCCCAGTCCATCCTCGCCCCCCTCTCCAGGAAGGCAGCAGTGGGTACCACAACCCAACGACCACGTTGAAAAATATATTTCAGAGACAGCAAAGCAGAGGGACCACTGAGTGATTAATTGGAGACTATCAGTTTGGGATAGGTCTCTAAATTCTCATTAAGTCAGGTGCTGAGGCATCGCACATTAATCCAGAACATTTCCCCTTCGGCCCAAACAAATAAATAACTCTTGTATAATTCAGGGAGAATTGGGTGGAGTCATCTCTCCCTCTCTCTCCGTCTCTTTCCAACTAACCAGTGAATAAAACATCGCCCGCAAATCTATTAGGCTAATTTTAAATCCTGACAATTTAGCAGCACTTCAGCAAGATAAGAGCCATTTATTAAAAGCCACAGTTCATTAAGCCAAATGCTGCTGGCGTATTTACTCAGAGAAACGGGGCCGGGCTTGGCTCTCAACAAGACCAGAACTCCCCAAAGGAGTAGGAGTGCTCCTGTTTCACCTGAAAAGAGAGGCCAACACGAACCTTCACCCGCCCCAAGCCTCCGTGTGGCTGCCTCACCCCATCTTGCCGAGCCACGGGTGATCATGAAGCAAGAGTCATGAGATGCTTTGCAGGTTTATTACCCAGGGCTACGAAAAGTCTCCAGGAGCTCCGTCAGAGAAGCAGCTCACACGGCTCCATGCATTGCAGCAAACCTCCGCTGCAAAGCCATGCACCGCCACGCCAGGAACCCCTTCTGAAAGGATCAAAACCAGAATCCGGATGGGACACGCACCGCTTCGGACCCGTTCCTGCTAATGGCCAGCACAGATTGACTTCAGACAGGGGACAACTACTTCCAACTGCAAGCCAAGAGAGGGCTATTTAAGAAGAGCTGTTGCTTGCCAAAAGCTACCAGATTGCACCCGGAGCTTTCTTTCCTCCAAGCTGCTGCCTGACATCTCTGCTAAGCCCCCTCTGCTGTGCCGTCACATCGGCTCCCAGAGGACGTGGGGCTGTGACGATGGCAGCGGGGGCTCTGGGACACGGGGAAAGGGCTCGGGGTTTCCTGCTTCCAGGAAAGAGAAGGAGATGGACTTGCCCCTGCGAGCAGCCCTGCTCTCTGGGAACTGGGATTTGTGTTAACCTTCGCGAGGGATGAGATTGACGCTCCACCCAAACCAAGACACCCAGGGGATGCAACAACCACAACCCCGTAAAACCAAGCTATGCACAAGCCCACCTTATGCCAAAGCAAGTTTGCCCAGCAAAGATGTGCCCGAGCACAACCTGGAGAGCACACATGGCCCTCTCAAGCTCTACGCCAGCATCGATGAGCTTATTCCCCACTGGGAACCGCTTGCCGCATGGCTCCCAGCGGCACACGGGTCTGTGCAGGTAGGGAGCAATCGCGAGGGGCTCGGTGGTACCCGAGAGATGGAGCCAGGAGGGAGGGAGCCGTGCCAGCATCACTGCGAGGAGCAGGCAGCAGAGGGCAGTGAAGAAATCCCATCTCGCAGAGTTTGTGAGTGTAATTCATTCCAGCGGGAGACATCCAAGAGACTTTATCAAGTGCAATTGTCCCACTGCGCCTTTCACCTGCGCACACTTGCAAGACAGTCTGGAGTCACTACAGAGTCTCCCTTTACAGTCAAAGCTGAAAGGAGCATTATAGAGGTGAATTAACATTTAAAAAGAATGTAAAAAACCCAGAACTGTTCTAATGATGATTAATGGGAAGCTATAAGGGAGGCCATGACCTCCTAGTGTCATTAAATGGATTGGCAGGTTTCTGAGCATTAATTATAAATAGCCACAGGAGTTCAAGTGCTTAGCAGAATGATGATAAATCCATGACACGGGCGGAGGGACGAGGAGTCAGGAGCACAGGGGAACACGTGCCTGCGCGTGCACGCACACAGCTCGGCGTGCAAGGGAGGACGGGTTTGCACGTGTTGTGTGCGGGAGAGAGGCAGAAAGCAAAGGAGTGGAAGCGAGTCCGTCTGAGCACGCTTCTGTGTTTAGGTGGATACAAGGATGGGGAGAGAGAGAGAGAGAGAGAAAGAAATGGGTAAATGATAAATTAGGCCCTGCCAGTCAATCACATTTTCTAAATGTTTTATATCCCAAAAGCTATAAAAGCAATATTCCTTTCTGGCCTTATTGGAGCCATTTCTGTAAGGCAATCACATCTGTTTCCTCGGGGATTTGAGCTGAACTGTGCCTTGGCTTTTTTTTTTTTTCCCCTTCTTCTTTTTTTCCCCTCCCCTTTATATTTACTCTCTAGCCTGCTACCAAAGAAGGGTCAGAGCATGCATACAAATAGGGAGGAGGAGTGAAAAACAAACAACCCCGAACCATGGCCAGTGGTGATGAACAGACAAAAAGTGGCTGCAAACTTCTCCGGATTCCCCAGCCCATTAGCAAAGCAACGGCTGCAATAACCAGGGGCCGCCTGGATTTTAAATCAGTCAGCTCTTACAGTTAATGTTTCCTTCACTTTAATGTGCATTATTCCACAATTGCATTGATATTACGGAGATCTGCATCCCGGGGCACTGCTGTGCATTATCTCGGATGTCCCAATCCACCCAACCCGCCTGGGATTTGCAAGCGCCGCACCAACGGCATCGCCACGCTCCCGGCAGCTGCGCCGCTCTTGCAAAAGCTCTCGGAGAGATGCTCGCCGATAAAAGCCCAAATCCCTCTCTGAGCATCACGGGGACCCAGAGCCGCAGCCACAAAGGTACATTTGCTCCGCAAGGCAGGAGGTGAGTTTTCGCGGGGGGATGAAAACAGGAGTTCATTGCACAGAGAGCATCAGCAAACTGTCAGAGCCCTGGGATCGTGGGTCTGAATTAATACGGGGGATGAATGGCGCGTGGACCTCAGGCTCATTAACGAGCTCTCCCAGTGAATCGCACCGACTGCAGAGGGTGAAGGCCCCTCTCGCTGCCAACGAAGAGAACAAAAGGCTCTGGGTGAGATGCCAGAGGGGCAGCCCCGTGCCTGGGCACCCGAAAACCCCCCTTAGCTCTCAAGAGGGAGCCTGAAGGCTCCCAGACCCGGTACAGCTCTCTGCATCGCCAGCCGCATCCCATCGCCCAGGCTGCGACAGCAGCCCCAGCATCCAGCCACGGGGCGTTTCCATTGGGATTGGGATCCCTCTTTTCTCTGGCACATCTGCAAACGGTTGTTTCAGCTTCTGCCTGCTCTGTTGGGGAAGCAAAAGCACAAGCCAAAATCACCTCCGCCGAAATTAAAAATATTCCTGTTTCTATTTAGGTTTAAGTATCATTACCTTGCTGGGCTCTTCCAGAGGGAAGCATTATTTCAACTGATTGGAAAACGGTGGCGAAGGAACAGGTTCTCCATACAATTTTCTTCATCTCCTATTAGTTGCAATACAATTACAGTGAATACATCAATTCTTAGTCCCAGCAGCTCCTGGAAAGAGCCACCTATTAAAAGCTGGCTTATTAACGGAATTGTACATCCAGGATTAATCGGGCCGCGTTGGCCATTTCCATTTCTCACTCCACAAGTGCTTTTGTTTGCTTAATAGGCTGAAGTAACTTGAGAATGACACAACTTAGAGCTTCCCCCATTCGCTGGGTGTATCGCCAGCGAACTGAATATCGCTTTCCTTTCTGGCGTTGCTCTGGGATAAAATCTTGCACGTGCTGTCAGGGAAATCCACGCAGCAGGGTGGGGAGGGGGAGAAGGAGCTTTCTGCCTTCGGCAGAGCCGGCAAGGGGAGACCCCTAAATGATCTAAGGCTTTAAACCCCACGGGAATTTGCAATACCAAAAACAAGCGCCCAAGCGAGCTGGCTGGACGAGAGCCAGGCTACCACTGCAATATCATCTCACAAGCGCTTTGAAAGCCTCCAGCCACCCCAAAAAGCATCACCCCCCCACTAGCCAGGCACGGGGGGGCCTCTCCAGCCCTCCCCTGGGACCCCCATCCGCTCACGACCGTGGGACACGGGCACCATCCCCGCGGCTGGAAGCGAGGACCGCTGTCTCCCAGCGCGGCTATTCCCGTGGCAGCAAAGTCAATGCACGTTGAAGCATGGTAATATAGTATGACTTTCCCCTTTAATGGAATTTTTCTAGCCCACTAGGAAAAAAAAGACTCCATTAGCCATACTACAAAGGCTCCTACTTATTAGTATTTTAGAACAGCGGCAAAAACATTTCTTGAATCTAATTATTGCTGACAAATATGAAAATTGAAATCAAAGTTAAATTTTCAGCTACAGTGCCTCATACGGCAGCAGCTCGCCGGCTCCCAACTATTGCATCAACACATTTATTCTGCTGAGAAGGCTGCGGAGATTGGGCCCCCCCCACCCCCTCCAGCCCACCCCTCCATCTTCAGAGGCATTAACTCTGACATATTCATCTCAACAGCCGGGGCCGCGTAACTAACTTCATGTTTACCAGTCGCACGCAGCCGGCAGATCGTAGCGAAGCTTGCAGGGGCTGAAGAAGAAGGGAATAGGGCTTTTTTTTTTTTTTTTTTCTTTTGAAATTTATTTTTATTTTATTTCCAACTTTGCTCGCTCCCAACCTGATCTCAAAAAGGAGTCGCTGGGTGATTTTAAATTCCTCAAGATAGAGGATCTGGAAGGGAGGGGAGAGTGGAGAGGAATGGGGGAAAAAAAAAAAAAAAAGCCTTGTCAACATATTTCCTTTCTCCTACCTCCCCCCAACACACTGTAAAAATCAATCCCCTTTGTCATTTCGCTCTGCTTGTGTGAATGTTTAATGGCTGTCGAGGGAGATAATGATTGCTGCTAGGAAATTCATTTCAGATTTGCTATTTATAAAGTACTTGGTGCTCAGGTGGGAAATTAACATAAGGAAGGGGGAAAGGGACCGAACCAGGGAAAAAAAAAAAAGAAAAGGAGAGGAGGGATGAGATGCTGCGGGGCTGGCTGGAAGGGGCCGGCGCCCCAAAGAGGATTTGCATCTGTTCCCACCTCTCCTGGGACAGAGGGAAAAGGCTTGCACATGGCGGGGACAGCCACGCTGGGGACACGATGGTGCTCCCGAGCACCGCCAGCCCCTTCCCGGCGTGCGCCCACGCGTGCAAGGGACACAGAGCCTGGTGGCTTTTGCAGCCAGCGATGCTCCTTGCACACCATCAACCGAAACCCACCACCACCACTGATGGTTTGCACCCCAGCTCCCTCTCCAGCCTCCCTCCCCAGACCCTTGCGCCCCTCTGGATTAACTGCAAACCTCCTCCGAGTCCCCCCCCTCCCCGCAAAGCCTGACAACCTGTTGCCATGCGTTTGATTTTTTGAATCCGGGGGGAATTCCCGTCTGCGATACAGCCGGATCCCGTACAGCCAGCGGTACGCACGCTGCCATTGAGTTGCTAATTCCTCATCTCAGAAGTTGCTTTTCACTTTCTGATTTTTCAATAATAGGCTTGGTATGAATCCCTTAAGCTTCTGAAATAAGCTGAAAACCGCTTTTCCAGCCATTTACATAAACACAACTGGATCAGGAGGAATAATCATAGTTTATGCATTATTTGGGGGCTTTGGAGCTGGCTGCTAATGTGATGTCAGGTTTCGAAGCCCAAAACGTACAATGAGAAGCGCTGACATGCAGAAAAGCGACACAAAAGGTAAACAATAAATAATACAAATTTTTAAATGTTGTCTTCAATGGCAAGGCGGCTTTGGCTTCGCCGCTACCCCGGCCTCTAATGGATCCCGCTCCCCGCCAGCCTTGTTCCAGAAAGGGCTTCATTAAGAGAGATGTCACTCACGCTAAATCCAAATTCACCTCTTGCCAACCAGCCCTGCCACTCTCCTTTTCCTTGGCCCGCTATCAAAAACCCCGGTGCTGGCTTTGGGGATTGACTTTGCAAAGAAAAAAAAAAAAAAAAAACACTCCAACACAAGCACCCTCTGATCTATAAATACCATCTGTCCTGCAGAAAGGGAATAAAGCTAGAAAACAACCAACCCAACCCAGGAACTTAGTGCTATTCACCAAATAACTCCTACAAAAGGGAGGGGAAAAAAAACCCCCACACTTAAAGGACAAGATAATATTACGATATTAATGAACCTTGCTTCGCTTCAAGTGCTTGTCACGCTTCCAACGAGGCGGGTCAGATTTGGCTTTCAAACCAGTTCTTTAAATCAAGAACGCCATTTCTAGCAAAATCAAAACATTAGCAGAGAATCTGTTTTGAAGAAATAACAATAAAAAAAAAAAATGTAACAAGGCTTGAGACTCCAGGCTCTTTTGATACCGCTGGAACGCAGCCTTCGGATCTCCTTTTTTTTGTTTGTTTGAAATCACTTCACTACTTTGTACGTAAAGCTTCTGCAAGCGCCGAATCAGAACAAAAATACTTCAAAATCAATCCCTATTTTTCCCAGAATTTACTTCCACTGGGAATTTGCGATTGGTCTATTTTATTCCTTTTTGGAATAAATAAAAAAAAAGAACCACCCTGCTTCGTTTCTAATATTGCACAATTTCCTGGGGCATTTCCCACTTCTCAGCAGCTGCTGTCTCCCATCGCGAGTCACGGGAGGATGTGAACCAGCCCCGCGAGCTGAGTACCACAAGTTCCTTTCCAAAAATCGGGGTTTCCCCACACTCAGCGATGTACAATCACACAGTGGGGGCAGAGACCCCGTTCTCAAGGCAAATCCAGGTTAGCTAGACCAGGAACAAGAGGGGAAAGACGGCTGGTATCCTTACGGAGCGTGTGGCCAAGGGAGGAAGGAGGAGGACCATGCAATGAGGCCAAATCGCTGCAGGACGAGCAAAGGACGTGAACTCAGGACCCACGTCCCGGTCCAGGACCTCCAGGCTCACAGCATCTTCTTCTGCTCCTTCCCACCAAATCCCTGCTGAGCACCCGCTCCCATCCTCCCTGCAAGCCAGACCCACCGCGGCTCCAAAAACAAGCGCTTGGCATGAACCATAGCTCGCTAGATGGATAAAGGTGCCCTCACGCAAGGTGCTGAGCACCCTTGCACCCCACTGATGCTGGGGTCCACCCACCTCCAGAAGGTCCTCAGTGCTGCACCGTGACTTTTTAGCCTGGCAGCAGCTACATCGCTCTGTCCCCGTCCCCGCGGGAAGGCGGAGGATGCCGTGCCAGCTTCCATCACCGCCTTCCCCGGTGCTTTAAAGGAAATACTCCAACCACCAGTAATTTATGTACGTTGGGTCCCCGGGATCCTGGCTTCCCCGCACGGCTGCTACAAAGCGTTTCGGAGCGGCGGCTCCTCGGCTGCATGAAGCCCTGCTCAGAGGGCCTTTTTCGGCTGCCCCTGATTAGTAAGCAAAGCATGCGGGAGGCAGAGGAGTCGGAGGAAGGGAAAGCAGGGGGGAGAGGATGCCAAGAACCAAACACTGTCTTTAGTGGGAACAGTCAATGGGACAAGGGGGTCAAGGGGTCAATTAATTTACAACAGCTTTCAGCATTGGACATATTAACTGTAAGCGCATCAAAAATCCATGATATCCTTCTTGGCGGGAGATAACAGAGCACGGCGAAGGCAGCACCTCTGATTTATTATTAACCCAGAGCAAGGTGCGTGCTTCGGAAAGGAGGAGGGAGGTAGCCAGCTCCTCTCCAGGCTAGCAGCCACAGCTCCCAACGTGCCGGGCGTGCAATGCCTGGAGGATGCACCAGCACCCGCAAAAGGGCTGGAGGCCCCCGGGGTTAGGGTGCCCCAGGGGATGCAGTCACAAAGAGCTCATCCTTTGCAATTTTTTTTTGGGGGGGGGCTATAAAAGCTGCTAAAGACATGGAAAGACCCACGTGCGGAGGTGCAGGGTGCTGGCTGAAGATAGGAGACAGCAGTATGGCTTGGATTTCCACTGCAGAATCCCAAAATCCGGCACCTTGCTCATGTTGGCCCCTATTTGAAACCAAGAGCTCAGCTCCGAGGCAGCTGCAAGCCTTTGCCATGGACATCTGAGATGGATCACGTTTGGGTCCCACTGAGTCTGATGGGAGATTTGCCACTGCGCGTCAAAGGAGCACTGCCAGTAACATAAAAAATAATAATAAAAAAAAATTTGAAAAATCATATTTACCCTCTCTAAAGCTTTGCTCTAGCAAGGCATTCCTTCAAGTGGGGAGCAAGCCAAGAAAATTTTTCCCCTTTCCTGACACTATTGAAGTTTGGGAAGGAAAGACAGATGCAAAAGAAGGTTTTTTTTTTTTCTGATCCCCATGGCCAGAAAGATACTCCCCACACGGTGCTTCACAGGCGGCGGAGGAAGGCTGGAGCCCACCTCCGCTGTCTGACTGTGAGTTGCCTGGGAAGCAAGCTGGTGAGCTCTCCCCCTCCACCTCCACCCTAGTTTATCACAGAAAACAGCAAGCCCTGCTTGCTAACTTGACCTAGATCTGTCAACTGATCAATTTTTTCCCCATAGGGAAAAAATAAAATGGGGGGAGATCACAAATATGGATATTTTTAAGCGAAAGCAGCAAGAAAAAAAATACGTGAAGCAGACACTTCCAATGTTGAGTGCACTCGTCTCATGCACAAGTCAGGGTTGGCACAAGAGGAATGCAGGAAAAAAAACATAAGCCAGGGTTGCTGTGATGGTCAATATAGCTACGTGGATAAAGAAAAAGTAGGTTTTGCTATGCACTCGGACATCCTACAACTGGTTGCAGCCTCCAGAGCATCCACCACCAAGTCTTATAAACAGGGACGATCCCTATGATGCTTCAGAAGTTTAGTTTTACCAGAGAAGGTCTTTTTTCCAAGCTCACAGCTAACCACCTGATCTTCTCTGCTTGTCAAACTCACATTCACCTCCTCTTGACCCATCCCAAACGTGGGGACGGCTGACCAGTCCCATACCTCCTTGGCCACGCAGCCCAGGTCTGCTTCATTGCCTCCTCATGTATCCCACTGTAGATAACCACAGCCACCTTCTTCTCACCTGCATTTTAAGAACAGTAAGCAACTGCATGTCCTGAAATATCCGGCAGCGCGTATGGGACCTCACACATCTCTGTTACACATCTAGGGCTCCTAAAGCTATTGTAGCTACGGCATGAACCAACTCCAGCACGTGTTCCCCATCACACCGTACTACAAGGAGTCTCATTATGAATGACAACTCTTTTGATAGAGATCTCTCCGTATACGCAGCGTAGAGCAGCCACAACAAGTTTACTCCCCGCTATATTCTGCCAGCCCACCACTGCACAACCAGATCAGCGGAGGGATGCTCCCAGGGAAGCAGCGATGCCCCACGCATGAACAACCCCACGTGCAACGCTGCACAGAGCGCCCACAGCAAAGCCACCGACCAAACCGGCATCCCAAGCGCCGACCCAGCGTTTTAGGTGCCATCCCACGTTTTTGCGCAATGCAGCCTGCTTTCCAAAGCATCTTCCCAATGGCAAAGGTCTGCCTGGGTTCCTGTTTACTCTGCTGAGTCTTAAAAACGTGCCAATTAATCCCATGCAGTGGCCTGATTTCCAGAGGTGCTGGATACCTGGCTTACAGCTTCGGTTAAAATCAACGAGAATGACAGATGTTCCGCAAAGCTCCAAATCAGGCCATTAGAGAACCAGAGCGCATTCCCCTCCTTTTATGTACTACATATAACTGGGTTATCTAATCATGTAGGTATTGATTATTACTGTTATTACCTATTAAATAGCTATTTTCTGCTGTTGGGGTGAATATCACATTTTATTGACCTGCATGGTAACTATTAACCACCACGAAGCCACATCTAATATTTTCCCCGGGGAACAATAAATCCGGGTATTCACAGAAAGATGTCGATACACGTAATTTTTCTTACGCACATTCATTAGCGCAATTACCTTCTTGCCCGAACTGCCAGAAGGTTTCCCCACCCGCCTCCGCCGAGAAAAAGTCCTCCCGGGATGCACAGCCCCGACCCCTGCTCCCAAATCCTGGCCGCTCCCCCCTCTAGATGTGTCTCCGGGCCAAATCCAGCCTCTTCATCGCACAGGAGCGCAGCCCGCGCTTTGGTTTGGGAGTTATTTGCAACCCAGCCACATCGACGGAGCGAATAATTCTTTCGGATGAGGAACGCTCCGCGTACAATGTTGACATATGCTATTATTTTACATACCTATTTCAGCTTGTATGCTTATTAGAATAAGGTCTTTATGCTAATTTGTAAATCAAATTCCCATAATTCTTGGCTTACTGATGCTAAAGGCCCAGCTAAATCTTCTATGACCTTTTAGCCTGGTTAATCCATTTACACATGGTTGAGTGAAGAGTTTTCTTCTCTCTTCCACTCCCACGTGCTGGGGTGGGATTTTTTGCGCAAGCCCTCCTCTTCCTCAAGAAATCCAGGTGGGTGCGAGTCAGGGACACCGGGCACACGCGAGACCAATCTCCCTACTTTGAAACACAGAAAGAGGGAAGAGAAAATGCTGCTGCTGGGTCCTTTAATACGCTGTGGATATTCTTGCTGCTATTTAAAAACCATACGGAAGAGATACGGCAAACACAATGAGAGCTGTGTTGCCAAATAGCCGCTCTTTTCCCGACGCCCAGGGCTATCCCAGCCCTCTGTAGCCTCCCTCTTCCCAGCTCCTTTCCCCAAGCCGGGGCTGGACCTTTGGCCGGCTCTGCCCTTCCCGCCTGCCGATGCGATGGGCGCCCGCATCTCATTCCCGTGGAAATGCAGCATCCAAGCGAGCGCCCCGGCCTTGCTCTCCAGTACCAACACCCAGAAGTCAACATCTCCCTTGGGAACAGCAGCGTCACCATGCACGCAACCACTCCGGACATTTCAAGGCTCAGAAGGCTCCTTCCTAACGGACACGATGCTCAACAGCTCCCGTTGCGGGGGCGCGTTTCCAAAAAAACAACAGCGCATCTGCAAAACTTGGAGGACCTATGGATGTTTGCACAAACGCAGATGGTCAAGCACTTAGGAATTATCCCACTTCATGCTCCACTTTACTCTCAAGCATACTCACAAACCACTTTTCTTATTGTTTGTTTGGCTGTAAATAGGTAAATGACCTGAAGTATTGATAAACTGCTGCAGAGGGCAGCACAGATCTCTCGAGCTATTTGTAGTACGTTTGTGCAAAACAGAGTTTTCCTGCATGACAATAATTTTCGCATTTTCAAACACAAGCCTGCTCTACTTTTGTCTACCAAACGAGAGAGAAAAGTTAGAAATTCAAAAACATGCTGCGAATATCAGAGAAGCTCATGAAGCAGCAGCACCACACTGCTGATATTTGGCAGTGCACGCGTACCTATACGCTACCTTTGGGGCCGAGTAACCCCCAATTTCTCAAAACCCCCTTAGAAAGTTTTTGCTAAAAAGCAAAATTATTTTTGTTGTGTTGTTTTTTTTTTTTTTTTCTTTAATTTTTTTAATGACTCAAATACAATTATGCAAGAAAACCTCCCAGGGGACTCCTTCCCTCCAACAACCCTGCATACCCAACATCTCCCAGCCCAAAAAAGGCTCAAAGTTTTTGCTGTCAATACTTTGCCCAGCACCCCATGGCTCTGCCCTGGGTCCCCCCGCACCGCGGTGCAGCACAGCTCCCTGCTTCCCCCCACCCCAGCAGTGATTCAGGGACTTCTGGTACCACATCAGACCCCTGCAAGACGGGGAGCTTCGGGAATTTTTGCCTGGGGAGGCAGCGCATTCCTCCCCACCGCTCTGCTGCTGAAAAGAATTTAAAAAAAAAAAAGAAAAAAAAAAAAAAAGAAAAAACCCCAACAACTACTTTCTGATCTGTAAGCTTTGATGCGAGCAGGGAGAGGAAGCATGAGAGATGACCAGAGGCAGGGAGTAAGACTGCAAGGAAGCCAAGTCAGGAGCGAAAAGCAAGCATTAAAAAAAAGAAAGGGGGGGGAAGAAAAAAAAAAAGAAAAAGCACAAATTCTGGGCAGGAGAATCGAGGAGGGGAAGGGCAATTTCGCCCCCCTCCTGGGGAGCCTCAGCCCTCCACCAACCCCACCTGGGCTTCCCGCAGAGGGGGCCAGGGCTCCCATCCCCAGCAAATCCCCTCGGGAGCTGGGGGTGCAGGGATGCCAGCACCCCAAGCAGCGCGAGCGGGAAGCAGCAACCCTGGGAGAAGGAGAGAGCGAGCTTAAGGAGGGAGAGAGGGAGGAAGGCGAAGAGGAGAAATGCCTTGGCGTGTGATGTGCATGCTAAGCAGCCCACGCCGGTCGATATGGCAGGGGTGGCTTTCTGCAAAAGCGGGCCCAGCCTGCCCAGGAGAGAGAAGTTTGAGCGGAGATGGCGGCTGGCCATCTCCCCCCGGCTCCGCCGGCGCACACCAGCCCCCAGCCCCACGCAGGCAGGGGTTTCACACCCCACCCGAGTCCTGCTGCAGAGCACCTCGGCTGAAGGGAGGACCGGGCATGGCTCCTTTGGGCATGCAGGTACCCAAACCCTGTCCCCAGCCCTCGGTGGGCAGCGGGGCAGCGCAGGGGTAGCTGCCTCCAGCTGCTGGCTGCTCTCCCCTTCCCCGTGCATCCGTGCCCCCGCAGAGCCCCGGGTACCACCCGCGATGGGGCTGGGAGCATCCTCGGGCACGGTGCAATGCAGCCCCCGGGAGCATCTCCCCTTCCCAGCCCCGGCCCGCCGCAGCCCCAGCTCCGCAGGCGGCCCCGGTGCAGGATGCGGCCCCGTCCTCTGCTCCCACGGAGGTAACCCCACTCCCACAGCCCCTCCAGATGGCTGCGAGGAGACTAACGCAAGCTGACAGGCTCGGCGCTCCCGGCCAGATGGGGCTGGCTCCTGCCACCTCCTTCCCCCCC